>SJYA01001183.1:575798-630957 GCA_006410615.1 Neotragus moschatus
AAAAAAAAAAAAAAAAAAAAAAAACACCTCTGTGAGCAATAGATTTTAAATGTATTTTCTCCCAAAGGTCAAAGAGTAAGATTAAAATCAAATTTCAAAACTGTGATGATTTTTAACCTTTGAAGGTTAAATATTTACAAAGAAATAAAAGTTGAAGATGTTATATATATTATGAAAATTAAAAGAAACATAGCAACTTGGCCCATGTGATGAAATAAAATTGACTACACACAAAGTTTTTAAAGTCTAGTTGTCCTGGATACTGAGATTTGAAATGCAATACAGACTCAGTTAGAAAAAAAGAAATTAGCTGATTGAACTTATGGTAATAAATTCCAAATTCATGAGAAGGCAAAGAATTAAAATTATCCTCTATATAATGTCAAACACATAGTAGGTTCTTAAATAAATATTGGGTGCATTGGGAGAAAACAATGCATTTTTAGGTTGGATGCTTAAAAAGGCTTTTAGACTCTTCTTGGTTTCTTTTTCTTCTTTGGGCATAGCACGCAGCCTGTGGGATCTAGCTCCCTGACCAAGGATTGAACCTGTGCCTGCTGTAGTGGAAGCATGGAGTCTAAACCAGTGGACTGCCAGGGAAGTCACTCCTCTTGGTTTCTTGATTGTAGTTATGCGTCCTGACCTGGATTCTGGATGAGAATCACCCATCCACAGGGCAGCTCAATATGAAAACTGGAACAGTCTCTTCTTAAGCAAACCCTCCCCCAAGAAGATATACTCAAATGAGTATTTAAAATCAATTTTAAAAGTTTTCATGGCCATTTGAGAGTTTAAAAAAATCAGGCAAACCAGTTTTTGGATTGAATTGCCTGGTTAATACAGTGCACTGGTTACCCTGGTAGCTTCTGCAACCCCCTGCTCATGAGAGGCACTAACTCCTGGAGGTGGGGGTGGGAAATGACTTTTGAAAGTGAAAATCATACTGACCTCTTACTACCTCTGCTTCTTCCTTTTCTTACCTGTTTCTTCCTTAGTTTCAACAAAAGCTTTCATTTGTTATATGGACAGTTTATCATGGAAGAATCTTTAAGGAGGAAAACAGAAAAATAAAATTTAATGTCTAATGCTTGGCTCTTCATGGATATTTTATCTTTATTGTATGTGCTTTCCTCTACAAGTTGCAGTTCCGGTACATTAACTTTAGAAGTATTATTTTTATGTGAAGTTTTGTGATACTTCATGGCTGAACCTGACAAAACCAGATTTCCTTTTGCCAATGTATTAGTCAGGGTCCTCCAGAGAAGCAGAACCAACAGGATACACATATGCGTTCATGCATGTGTGTACATACAAGTTTATTATAAAGAACTGGTTCAGATTATTAGATCTGCAGTCAGCAAGTTTGAGACCCAGGGGAACTGAGGCAGTTCCTGTCCAAATCTGAAGGCCTGAGAACCAGAAACGTTGATGGTAGGATCTCAGTCTAAAAACTGGCAGGTCTGACATCCCAAAAGAGCTGATGTTTCAGTTTTAGTTCAAAAGCAAGGAAAAACTGATATAGCAGCTCAAGGGTGGTTAGAGAGGAAGCGTTCTGTCTCACAGGAGTGTCAGAAGTTTTTCAGCTGGTTGGTTGAGGCTCACCCGCTTGAGGGAGGGCCACTGTGTTCCTCAATCTACTGACTCAAACATGAATCTCGTTCTCAGCCCCACTCACAGACACACACACCCAGAGCCATGTTTGACCAAATGTCTGGCACTCCTTGGTCCAGTCAAGCTGACACATAAAATTAACCATCACAGCAAGTGAGATTCAATTATAAGATTAAATGAGTGTTGATAGACTTACTTTAAAAAATTATGCTTGCAACATAAGTTCAAGTATACAGTTATGGAGCATTTGAAGATTCAATGAGCCATCTTAAGGGAAAATTAGTTGGCCTTTTCAGTGTTCCCTGAAAAACTGCTGTTTCACCAAAAACAATTCTACAAATATTAGCCACTATTTAACTAGTTCACCAGTCTATCCTAAAGGAGATCAGTCCTAGGTGTTCATTGGAGGGACTGATGTTGAAGCTGAAACTCCAAAACTTTGGCCACCTGATGTGAAGAGCTGACTCATTTGAAAAGACCCTGATGCTGGGAAAGATTGAAGGCAAGAGGAGAAGGGGACAACAGAGGATGAGATGGTTGGATGGCAACACTGATTCAATGGACATGGGTTTGGGTGGACTCTGGGAATTGGTGATGGACAGGGAGGCCTGGCGTGCTGTGAAGAGTTGGGGTTGCGAAGAGTTGGACACAACTAAGTGATTGAACTGAACTGAACTGAACTAGTTCATTAAATCATCTATCAACCATGCACACATGTTCAGCTGAGTATGTATTTTGTGCCAGGCACTGTGCCAGATACAGGGTATTCAGATGCCAAAGGAGAGAAACCCACTCCTGTCAGCCAGGAATTAATGTCCTGCCCAGCCAGATACATAAATTAGGAAGTAAAGTTGATTTTTAAATTTTTTCCCCAGATTTAATTGACATAAAACATTATGTTAGTTTCAGAATGGAGGTAGAGAAAAGATGGTAAAGTAGGACTTGAGCTCACATCCCCTCACAAAAATACCAAAATCACAACTAACTACTGAATAACCATAAGCAAAAAAGCTGGAGCCTACCAAAACAAATATTCTACATCCAAACACAAAAAAGAAGCCACAGTGAAATGGTAGGAGGGGCACTTTTACAATATAATTAAACCCCAAACCTACAGGGTGGGTGACCCACAAATGAAAATAATTATATTGCAGAGGTTCTTCCAGAGGAGTGAGAGTTCTGAGTCCCCTGTCAAGCTCCCCAGCTCTTGGGCTGAGGAGGCCCTCTCTCGGAAACTGCTGCAAACCACACATAGCAAGGACCCAGAGGTAAAGAGTGTCTTGGTGCAGGGACTCTGCAGGCAAGGACTGCTGCATGTAAGCTCCAGAATAATGTGGCTGGGCCTCCGTCACCTGTGACCATATCTGGTGCTGTCAGTGACTTTAAAATTTTTATTTTATAATTTAAAAAAAAGTTATCAATTCAACTCTTATGTATTTTCTCTTAGATGGTTGCCTATTTGTGTTCATGTTTGTGGGGAGGTATAGCCAACATTTTTAGTCTTGACTGAAATGCATCTTTTGCTTTGTCTTTTTTCCTTACAAGAAAATGATATTAATCTGAGTATTATTTAATTGCAGACATATAGTTGGTCAATAGGCACATAGAAGCTCAACATAGCTCGTTATTAGAAAGAAGCAAATTAAAATCACAGTGAGGTACCCCCTCATAATGGTTAGAACAGCCATCACTAAAAAGTCTACAAGCAATAAATGTGTGAAAGTGAAGTCGCTTAAGGGAGTGGATAAAAAGGAACCCTTCTGCACTGTTGGTGGGAATGTAAACTGGTGCAGCCACTATGGAGAACAGTAGGGAGGTCCTCAAAAACCTAAAACTATATGATCGAGCAATCTCACTCCTGGGCATATATCCAGACAAAACTATAATTCAAATACACACACACACACACACACACACACACACACACACACACATATAATGGAATATTCAGTTCCCAGTTCAGTTCAGATGCTCAGTCGTGTCCAACTCTTTGCAACCTCATAGACTGCAGCACTCCAGGCTTCCCTGCCCATCACCAACTCCCGGAGCTTGCTCAAACTCATGTCCATCGAGTCAGTGATGCCATTCAACCATCTCATCCTCTGTCGTCCCCTTCTCCTGCTTTCAATCTTTCCCAGCACCAGGGTGTTTTTCAATGAGTCCATTCTTCGATTCAGGTGGCCAAAGTATTGAAGTTTCAGCTTCAGCATCAGTCCTTCCAATGAATATTCAGGACTGATTTCCTTCAAGATTGACTGGTTTGATCTCCTTGCAGTACAAGGTACTCTCAAGAGTCTTCTCCAACACCAGTTCAAAAGCATCAGTTCTTTGGTGCTCAGCATTCTTTATAGTCCAACTATCACATCCATACATGACTACTGAAAAAACCATAGCTTTGACTAGACAGACCTTTGTCAGCAAAGTAATGTTTGCTTTTTAATATGCTGTCTGTGTTTTTCATAGCTTTTCTTGAGCAATATCCAGTGAATTGGTCATTGAAGACCAATATTCTTGACCAATATTCAATGGAATATTGTTCAGTGATTAAAAAAAAAAAAAAAAGAAATGTCATTTGCAGTAACATAGATGGACCTAGAGGTTGTCATACTACGTAGCTCAAAAGGAGAAAGACAAATACCATGTGATATCACTTATATGTGGAATCTAAAATATGACACAAATCAACATATCTGTGAAACAGAGACAGACTCAACAAGACACAGAAAACAGACTTGTGGTTGCCAAGGAGAGAGGGGAGGGATGGACTGGGAGTTTGGAGTTAGCAGATGCAAACTATTATATATAGAATGGATAAACGAGGTCCTACTGTATAACAAAGGGGATTGTATTCAGTATCTTATAATCTATAATGGAAAAAAAGCTGAAGTTGTGTACCTGGAATTAACACCAATTATAAATCAACCATAGTTAAATTTGTAAAAATTGTAGCTGTGTATGTTGATGGATGTTAACTGAACTTATTCTGATCATTTTGCAATATATACAAATATTGAATCATTCTACTGTACACCTGAAAACTAATGCAATGTTCTGTATTTCTTGCTTAGTTGCTAAGTCGTCTCTGACTCTCTGCAACCCCATGGACTATAGCCCACTAGGCTCCTCTGTCCATGGGATTTCCCAGGCAAGAATGTTGGAGTGGGTTGCCATTTCCTTCTCCAGGGGATGACCAAGGGATTGAACCCATATCTCTCGCATTGCAGGTGGATTCTTTGTTACTGAGCCACCAGGGAAGCCCAGTTTTCTACCTCAGGTCCCTATTTTCTATTTGGGCACGAAGGAAGGAACCAAGCTGAGTGAGAATGATTAAGTTCCTGGCCTGAGATGTCCCCCACATGGTCTTGTTTGTTTTTCTTTAGAGGAAATGCTAAACCCTAGTGGCTCCCCCAAACACCTGGATTTTAGTATCTGAAAATTTAAGCTAATTAGCAAAACATAATTCCTACTTAATATAGCTTTCATCTGCTCATATCAATCTAATATGATTATTCCCAGTGCCAATTTCAAGTTCTAAATATAGTCTCCTGTAACAGGCAGCTTGCACAGAATCCCCATCTTCATTTCACTAGTTCAACTGCAGATAAGTGTTCCCTTGGCTATTCAGGCAAATCCTTCTAATCCTGGGAATGTGGTCCTTAAGTAACTAACCTCTTGTTGGGGGAAAAAAAATACCAGTCCTGGTCTTCATCACATTCTATACTCTACTGAGCCCAGGTTTGAGCAGTTTCCAGTTTCATTGCATCTAGAAATTTTGGTTGCCTGTAAGGCTTCTGAATTTTCTTATTTTCCTGGCATGTCTGTTGTGGAACATCTCACAGTTTTAGCTCACCCCTTCCTCCCACGCTCTCTCTTTCTCCTTCTAAGCCTGGGAATTAAAGGTATGTGCTCTGCAGTTTCAGTAACTTGGCTTTTAAGTGAGACCGCAGTACAAAATAATAAATGAGATTTTAAACAATGTTTGAAGTGGGTGCGAGCCGTGCTGGACATTTCAAGATGGATATTCTTGCAGAAGCCATGGTAGAAGATGACGAAAGGCAAATGGATCACAGATGAGAGTGAAACAAAAACAAATGAAGAAAGAGAATGAACAGACACAGATTTTAGAAATCATTTTCTATTCCTAATTAGGCTTCATACCACCATGTTTGGTTACTGCTATGCTTTCATTCATGTCTTTTGACCTTGTTAAAAAAAAAAAAGTCACTTTGAGGGACCTCCATTTCAAATCCAGTGTGTGGCTCAATTCACTGATGGTCAGAGTCCAGCAGCCATTGTATATCTTCGGGAAAGCTCACCTTCTTGGTCACTGGGTCCTTTCTGGATATCATTTCATTACTCAGGACAGTATGCCATTCAGGTCTACAGCAGTTTACATTGCTCTAGGTCTGAACACAGGCATGGAGCAACCATAAAATACCAAGAGTGGATGAGGAAACTACAACACTCAGTTCTGGGAACCAACTGATGGCCAATGTACTAGCCCAGGTATGCATGCCAGGTATGCACCACTGTAAGCTGGAATGGTGCCAAGAATGACAAAGACAGGAGGGGAGAGAATGAATAATTACCTACTGGCTTAATGCAGACATTGATTTGTTTTTATAATCTTTAAGTTGAATATACCAACTTGACAAAAGTGTTGAAAAACCAAATATAATTCTTTATTAAAATAGAAAGCACAGTGAGGTATGCTTAAAAGAAAAGACTAACTTTATGGAACTGGATATTTTCATGGCTCCACTGATGATTTGCTAATTGACAAGGAAAACCCACCTACAAATGGAGAGAGATGGGACTATCATCACCTTAACTCAGGGGTCAAACTGGACATCAGTAATATCGTGGCGGCCAGGCTTAGTACCCAGCTGGTGTCACGCGCGATGCAGCACATGCTCTCATGTGTGGAGTAGTCTTCAAATGTGTAACCTGAGCCTCATAGAGACTCTACACGACATACTGAACATGAAGGAATGTGTTAAACCACATGAAGAAAGAATCCAAACAGTCCAGAATTCAGTTCCATTCAGTCACTCAGTGGTGTCCGACTCTTTGCGACCCCGTGAATTGCAGCACACCAGGCCTCCCTGTCCATCACTAACTCCTGGAGTTCACTCAGATTCATGTCCATCGAGTCAGTGATGCCATCCAGCCATCTCACCCTCTGTCGTCCCCTCATCCTCCTGCCCTCAATCCCTCCCTGCACCAGAGTCTTTTCCAATGAGTCAACTCTTCCCATGAGGTGACCAAAGTACTGGAGTTTCAGCTTTAGCATNTTCCTCTGTGTATTCTTGCCACCTCTTCTTAATATCTTCTGCTTCTGTTAGATCCATACCATTTCTGTAAGTAAAATCTGCAGTTTTCACATGAATTCATCCACTGGCAACAACAAAAGGCAGTAATTTAAACTAAACCACATCAACTTCCCTTTGTCGTCATGAAGAAAAACAACAAATTGAATGGTAACAGTGACTGGTAAATATCAATATAACTGAAAATGTGCTATTTTTGTTAATGAGTGCATTTTAAAATAGATGGTGTAAAAGTGAAAAGAATCTTGCTAATCTCAAATTATCTGCATAATCAACTTTTCAGTATGAGTAAGTTGAAGCATAAAGAATAGCTGTCAGTAAAAAAAGACCCACATGTAAGGAACTGTCCATAACTTATAAACAGTTATGCCAGTTTACAAATTAATAATAGCGTAGTGGTGTAGTTTTAGTTGCTCAGTCATGTCTAACTCTTTGTGACCCCATGGACTGTAGCCCACAAGGCTCCTCTGTCCATGGAATTCTCCAAGCAAGAATACTGGAGTGGATTGCCATTTCCTTCTCCAGGAAATCTTCTGGACCCAGAGATCAAACTGAGGTCTCCTGCATTGCAGGCAGATTGAATCCCCACATCTATTTTAGCCAGTCAATTTTTTCTCCCTGGATGTATGTGTAGAATATGAGATCAAATATTCAATACTTACATTCTATTGTATACATTTCAGTTGAATTATTGTCCAGATTTAGGAGTCAAACTTGACTTCTGAAATCACTAAAGTTCCCTTCCGATAATAATGAGGTGATTATCAACTGGGCAGGATGAAAATAGCACAGGCTTGGGAGTCATGAAACTTATGTGACAGCCCACTCTGCAAAGCTTGTGTCCTATACAGACAGTCCTTAGTGTCTTTGGACTTTAATTTCCTTATTTAAATAGGCCAATGGTTAGAATAAAGACCCTTAACATGGACTGCAAGGGTCTGTGGATCCCCTGAAAGTAAACTATTTCATGCATGTTAGTGTAGAAGCATTTCTCTGAGGAGAGAATGGTAGATAAGACATACAAATTGCAACCACTCTCATCGAAGGGTATTATCCGATTCCCTGTCCCCTGGTCTGGGTTGGCCTTGTGACTCGCCCTGAGCGACAGAATGAGGCAGAAGTGATGGTATGTGACTTGTAAGCCTTGACCTCGCAGCTTCTGCCCTTGTTCTCTTGGAAGGCTGCCACCATGTAAACGAGCCCCACATCCCTGAGGCAGAGCTGTGGTGCAGCTGGCAGCCAGCAGCGACCACCAGACCTGTGGCTGAAGCTGTCCTGGTCTATCCAGCCTCAGTCTAGCTAAAGACGACTGAAGCTGCCTGAGGGACACCAGACAAAACTAGCCAGCTGGGCCCAGGAAAACAGAATCGTGAGCAAATTAATAGTGTTATAAGCCACAGAGTTTTGGGGTGGTCAGTTATAATGTATTATTTAACTATTCCAAGAGGGTTTTCAGCTTTTATAAAATTCTCTTTATTGAGCTTCTGAATTTGAATTCAGTTATTTAAAGGGTTATAATTCCTTGTCTCTGCTGTTCACTACATCATTGGTATGATTTAATGTGGCAAGTCATGTATTAAAATTGCATTTTAAAGTATGTCCTAGAATTACTGAAGAATCCGCAGGTCTTTGAGTGTATACTTCAAAGGTGTTTTCTACTTTCCTCTTAAAAAGATGTGCAACAGTCCTCAGGCTCATCTTACATTCTTATTTTTAAAGATTAAAGCAATTTCATCTGAAAATTGTATTAATATTCCAGTTTGTTATTTCCAGAGAAGTGTTTGAACTTATTTAGGTCAGCAAGCATTTGCTCCTAAGTGATCTTATTCTTCAACCCCTTTTAACCAAACTGTCCCATCCTTTCTAAAGTGTGAGACAGTTTGAGGGTGTGGTCACCCTGTGCCTTTCCTGCTGACATAACTTGGCTGAAACACCATCCAGCCCTGTGTGGCTTCCGTAGTTGCTTTTTTTCAAATGACCCTCTTCATCATCGGGAGTCTGACTCTTTTCTCACATGTTCTTGACAGATTTTTTTGTATCCATGCTTGTTTCTCAGATCATATTTCACATTTATATACACTATTGAAAAATATATCTGATCTCAACAGCCAGCTTGCTGCACAAAGATAGTAAATCTTTTTGGCTGCCCCCTTCCCTTTTCTTCTCTTCTTCCCCTTGGCTCCCAGCCCTCGCTTTGGACCATTCACAACTGTAGCATCAGAATTTCATTCTGAGGACTCTCCCCTGCTTCTCTTTGGACTCTCAGACCAGGGGAGACCAAAGGGTCAAAGTCAAGCTTTTATAATTTCCTGAGATATTTTAAAACTCAAACTAACTGAGTGTGTCTGGCAGTGACCACATCCCTCTGGAATTTTCTGATGGCCAGGTGGCCCTCTTCCAGGATTCCTGTCACTTCTGATTTTCCATGCAGGGCCTCTGAGTTGGCCAGAATTAGAAGCAGAGTGTTAATCCTCTCCCTTCTGAAAGATGAAATTATCATGTGGGTTAGGAATCACTTGGGGGCAGGGACATTTAAAAAAACAAACAAACAATGTCTGGGGCCCCACTCCTAGAGATTCTGCTTTAATTGGAATGGGTGGAGCCTGCCCTACCCATTAAAAAAAAAATGGGATTATTCTAACAGCCAGATATGGCTGAGAACAGTAATTAAGGTGAATTATGAATTTATCAGCTGTTCTGAGTTTAGAAAATGAGGCATCTGGCAATGCCAGGGTAGTTGAAGCCCCCATCATGATGACTCTTAACACTTCTCTTCTCTAACCCATTAAGCTAACATAGGCAATCCAGTTCTAGCATGTCTAAACAGGATAATGACAACCAGAACTGTGATATTACTTTCTGATTGTTGATATTAATTTCAGTGCAGCTCTAACATCTTTAAACAAGATGAACTCAACAAAAAAGTTCTTTGAAAAGTTCAGAAGACAGCTGGGGACAGTAACTTTTCTGGAATTCCAAATAAAGATGAACTATATTGCTGTGGATGGTTTTCCTTATTAATTAAGACAGTAATTTGACAAAGTGTATTGAAAATGAAAAAATATAGCAATATTTTTTCTCCTTCTTTGGTCGATTTTCAGGATGCTAATTCTGTGTTAGCCAAAAGACAACTGAGATGTAAAATACATTATATTTTTGAAGAATTCTCTCTCACCATATATCACATGCACTACTTTATTGGGGCTTTAAATTTTTTTTAAACATCCCAATTATTACCCCCAAGTATGCAAATGCAATTTTTCATGAGGCTATTGTGCTTTCATGATGGAATTGCCTTGTTTCTATTATAGTTAGTGGCAGAACTGATTCTAGTTTCATTCGCAGACATAGGCTAAGTGTCAGCCAAGTTGGGTGCTAAGGCGTGAACAGCAAATCAGTTCTGAATGAGCAACTTCTCAAAGGACCTACTGAGGGCACAGTTGTATCATGATGACCAAAGCATACGCTAGGACTACCCTCTCATGATTATGCCACTCAGTAGGTGGTGTGAGACACTGCGGGCATGCAGGGGAATTCAGCTTCCTGTGAGTTGGTCATAGGAGATTGATTCCAGAGTTGATCATAGGAGAACAATTCTCCTGAATGCTCACTCCAGGAGTAGAAGGCATAGAGAGTTCTGAAACCTTAGCTCTAATCTGTTCTAAGTTACCAGGGTAGAAACTGCTATCTGTGGACAGCAGAAGTCCAGGGGTATGCTTTGTAAAATCCAAAAGAGAAAAACAGCAGAAAAGAATGAGCAGTATTCTCATGCTGAAATACTGCAACTGCTTTCAATCAAGCAGGCCCTTTCGGAATCACATGCATTTTGTCAACAGTTCAGTTTTGCAAACATTTTGCAATACGGTATCATCTGACAAACTCTCAATAATGTATTTTCCACTAAAGAAAACGGTGTCAAATAGCATGAAAGGGTGTGTTCTGAAACTGTGGACAGTAAGAAAACTAGTGTTGCTTCTCTTTCCAACTCTAACTCATGCCGTCTTGAGCTAGGATTATAGGAGCTAAAAACAATGCATGAGAAGATGGAGGAATGAAAAAGAAACCCTGACAAAACAAGGGAGTACAAACAGCGGAGCAAAGACAACTGCTACAAGCTTTCCTAAAACTGGTGTGTGTAACTCAGACCCGGCCTTATTTTAACCTCTCCATTTTACTTAGAATACCTAAATACCCACAAATATTTCACCGTGTGTGCATGCTCACTCAGTTGCATCCAACTCTTTGTGACCTCATGAACCGTAGCCTACCAGGCTCCTCTGTCCATGGAATTTTCCAGGCAAAGAGTACTGGAGTGGGTTATGATTTCCTACTCCAAAATATTTCACCATCTACTGCCAAATATCAACACTGAAGATGATGTATACCTTTGTTCTGTGACAGGGCAAGAATTGCAGATACATGCCTAAGTGTTTATACAAGTTTAAGTAAAACCTCATTAGATTTCTGTTCCTACCAAAACTGTGAAGTCTTTCTAAACAACTCTGTTGACTCTTCCTGGAGAAAAGAGCAGACTCCCACTGCTTCAAATTAAGTCCACTTATTAGCAGAGAAATCACTGGTTATGACCAAAGGAAGACAGATTGTGTGCTTCTTCAATTAGAACTAAGTATATTCATCTTGCAAATAGCTTGCCATCAGTGGCTCAGATGATAAAGAATCTGCCTGCAATGCAGGAGACCTGGGTTCAATCCCTGGGTTGGAAAAATCCCCTGGAGGTGAAAATGGCACCCCAATCCAATATTCTTGCCTGGAGAATTCCATGGAGAGAGGAGCCTGGTAGGCTACAGTCCATGGGGTCGAAAAGAGTCAAACATGACTGAGCAACTAATACTTTCTCTTTCAGAAAATAAGCACCTCAGATTTGAGGTGTGCATCCATGATTGCTTTTTCTACCTCTCTCCTTAGTAGGATGGGAAAAAAACATACTTAGTACGCTAATGGTTTGGTTTTGCAAGCAATACAATCAGCCTCCCAATTTCATCCTAAACCAGGAGGCATTCCTACTTTGCACAGTTCAACCAGGACTGCACAAATGACTGGGATCAAAAGAAGCCATTCTCCCTCTTCACTTGAACTGAGTCAATGTGAATTAATTTAAAATGTCAAACTTGATTTCAATAAAACAGACTTGAAAAACAATACTGTTTGGTTAAGAAAGAGGTTAATGAGGAAAATGTAATCCCCACTCAAACGTCACTGGAATGCAAAGCCACATTTATTTGCATGTGTGGTATCTGTAAAAGGTCCAAGGAATTTTGTTTTTAGTGTTTTGAATTGTTTATAATGTATTCTCTTTTTTTTTCCATCTACTAACAATTCCCAGAAATGATGAAAATCAAAAGATGGAAAAATATAAATGCATTTGGGTTCTAAGAAAATTACCAGTTGCAACATCTGCTCTAGCCACAGTTCATAAAGCAGGTGATTATGGAGACAATAAAGAAAAATGTTATTAAGTCAGTAAAAAAAAAGATCTCTTGAACCTTGCCAACTCTGTGATAGCGCCTAAAAGTCTGACACTCCAAAACAGTCCATGCAAAATTTTACAACAAAATTTTCACTAATAATGATGCTTGTTTGCGAGCACAGGGTTCAGATATTCCAGGCTTCAGGACATGAAATGCACTGAGCAATTTCTCTGACCTTGTTATGTTTTATTAAATCATTTACCAAAGTGTCAAATAAAACAAATCTATTATTTAAAAATCAACCCTGGAAAGGTCATTAGCTTTTCAACAGACTAGTTTTTCGTTGCACTTTTAGATATTTTTCCGCACATTTCAGGGCCAGGAACTGCTTCATTAAGAGCAGTGGGTTTCAAAACAATCCAGTTTCCCGAGGCTCGGCAGCCAGGGCAGAGCACTGTTCTGGGAGCCACAGACCTCAGTTAATGAGGAGCCAGGGATGTCTTGGCAGAGAGTCCACCCTGTTAATGTTCCAGCTACAGTTCACCTAGTAAGGAGCTGAAACTCTATTGGATAGGATTACTGCTGCTTAAAATTTTATTTAATGCCTTGATCCGTCACTTGAATGGTCTCCCTAGGCCTTCAAATATGCAAGAATGAAAATGAGACAAGAATTAACGTGTTTATAGCCTCTCCTTATATTTCTATTTCTGGCGATCCCTTTCAGATACTGAGAGTGATATAATTCTACAGTAATGAAATCCCTTTAGAAACCTCTATTTCCCCACCCCAAAGTTTTCAGGTAACAGGATTGCCTTTGGAGTAACTCCCTGTACCCTTTCCTGACCTAGCCCATGGGTGCATCTGGAAGAACCACTGGCTGTTTTGGACCAAACCTTAGCTGGGGTGAGAGGTACAACCTATGAGGCCTCTAAAATCCCAACTACTTCACAGAACTCAATTAACTACTAGAGAATTAATATTTTTTGAGAGTGTTAGCACCATGTCCCTCCTGGGTTCCTGCAGTGTCATCATCATTTTGGGGCCCTGGCTGGGGAGCCACCTCTATTTGCATCTTGGTTGGCCTGCAGTCAGAGGGACTAAAGACCAAGGGCAGTCAGTTCCACTCCCACTTCACTGGCAAGAGCCAGTTCACAGGGTCACACCAGAGCATGGCACAGTGGGGAGGTCTCCCCCTGCAGGGAGGGGCACTGTGCCCAAGAGCAGTGGGATGGTAGCAGAGCAACCAAGTCCTTCTGGAAAAAATTAGTAAGTGACAGATTCAGTCTTGCCTGTGCTCAGGAAGAATTGCTGAGCCAAAGAATCAGCTCCAGAATACTATCTGCAGGTTCAGGGTGTTAGGGTGGGGCTTAGGCAGCAAGGTGGACAGAGGAAGCAGTCCCACTGTGGCTGGGATCCTCATCATCCATCTACTGAGCCAGGCCAACTTGCTCAAGTAACTAGTTGTTTAGCCTCAGGCTGGAAATTGAAAATACAGTCTCTTAAGTAGCGTAGACATGGAAGGGCTGGAGGAACAGCCACCATGAGAGCCCCCACACCCTCTAGGCTGGGGAACAAGCAGTAGGCAATGGGATGGGGCCACTGCCCAAACGCTCACCTTCCAGAGCCCTCCTAGGCACCCCCACAGCTGAGGAAAGACAAGTATCTTCCTCTTGTCTGCCTTTCAAATGCAATGTGACTGCATTTCATTATCAGAACCTGCCCTGCATCCTGCCTCTTGTTGCAGATGTCCTGGGAATTCTAGTCTATGTACCCTGGGTCCCCAGCACAAGGAGTACCACAGGCATGGGCAGGGCTCTCCTCCAGGGACAGTCATCCATATCCTTAGTGGCCTGCCAAGAGGAAGATGCCTGGAACCCTCCGGAGTCCCCTCAAGATGGAGAGTCCCCAGATACACCACTCAGAGCCAGTGTTACTGAGTCACTCTCCTCCAGATCTGATCCCCCAGCAGCCTTGAGTATTAGGGGACTGGTTTGGGGTTGAGGGGAGCAGGGTTCATGGAATTAAGGTGGTATTAAGGACAAGATCTCAGGAGGGCTTTCATCTTGTCCTGCCAGTCACCTTCTCCTGAAACCCCCTTCCCAAGAGTCTACAGACTACTGGTTCTCAAGGTCTGGTCCTGGGCCAGCAGCCTCAGCTTCACTTGGCAACTTGTTAGAAATGCACCCCAGGCCTGGTGCATCAAAGCGGAAGTGGAGCCGAGTAATCTGTAGCCTAAAAATGCCCTCCAGCTGATTCTGCTGCATCCTGAAGTTTGAGAACCCCTGCAGTTGGAAATTAGGCATTTCTGGAGCAATAGAAAGTAGAAACTAGGCCCTCTAGATTACCAGTGGTGAACACAGCATATACTTCAGCAGAGGTCCCGGTCAGGCTCAGATAGAGCCTGGGCTAGGTCCATTACCCCAAAGTCTAAGCCTATGTCCCCCTTCCCTCTGGCTGACCTCATGAGATAGGACTAAAGTCACGATCAGCATGAATGCAGGGAAGACAGAGAAGGAAGGCCACATCCAATCTGTCTGGCTCAGATAACCAATCCAAGTATCTGGAGTGGAAAAAGAGAAACTTGGTTGATATGCCTGCTGTCATACAGGGCAGGCTCCTATACCAGGAAGCAGGAGATTGACACACAAGACCTGCCCTCTAGTACATACGGTTTAGTCAGGGTCCTGAAGCATCTGCTCTTCTTAGACACTGGGGCAGAGAGGAAGATCAGGGACAGAAGCATTCCTCATCCCCAGGGTCAGTTCCTGAGCTTGTGAATTGGTTTAAGAATTGGTTTAAGACTATTCCTTCTACCTTCCCCTGCTAAGATAAGCTAAGATGAAGACTTCCCTTTCCAATGTCTGGCTCCCGCCACCCTCCCCTCCACACCCAGACTGAATAAGCAGGCTTCTGCTATATCCCCATCTTCCCATTGCCACCTTCCCCTTGAGGCCTGGGGCTCCATCTCACTCTTCCATGCCAATCTTTTTCCTGGGGCCTGAGGTCTGAGATGATCTCTTATCATGTATTACTTTTATAACCAGGAAAAAACTCATAGTGCTGAGATTTGAAAAACTGAGTCCTCATCTCCCGATCTCATTTTCTCTGAGGATCATGCTCAGAGTCAGGTCTGCAAGAGGGTAGATACCCTCTAGCTCACCGCAGGGCAGCAGGAGCCCCAACCTTGTACCCCAAACTCCAGGAGCATAACACTGATGGGGCCCTTGTTGGATTTCTCTACCACTATCACTCTCACTTTTTAATGTAATCCATGACAAGAAGTATATTTTGCATTGTGACTCAGCATACATGTACATACACACATGGGGAAAACTTCTGTTCTATGCCACTTTAAAACTGCTAATCAAATTGCACATTACTAATTTCACGAGTTACTTATGGATAGAAACCTGCAGTATGAAAAACACTGTTCTGAAGTCCACACTGTAACACACACACCACCAGCATCACAGAAAAGGCAGCATTAGTAGCACACTGTCACCATGACCCACATTGCTGAGAGCTCTATGTGTTTGCATATGTGTTACTGTCATTTTGATTAAGTTCTGAAATTGCTACAGGCCATAATACCAACTCTGTGTTCCTAGCTTTCCAATAAATACCAAAAAATTACTGTTATTGGATTCATCTTAAAATTTGGTGATGATTTGAAACAGCAGCACGTGTAGATGGCTAAATTCTCAGCAGATAAGTGGTTATTTTCTAAGTTTCAACAAACATTTCTGTTCAATGAAGTTTGGTTTAAATCAAGTAAACCTATAATAATCACATAATGGAGTTTCTCTCTTCTCCCTGTTAAATGACAGTAGTTAAAAGACTGGAAACACTTCAAGGATAAAGAATGGGGTTTGAAAGTTGAGACGTGTGCCTTCCCTAATAGACCCTCAGCTGTCCTGTGAGGGAAGCTCCAAGCCCTCCTTTCACAGCTGGGTTGGGTCTGCCTCTTTAGGACCTGCCTTCAGGGCTCTGTCACTCAGCACAGTTATGGCTGGCTCAGGACACCAGGTCTCCAACCCTGCCCGCGCGCGCTTGCGCGCGTCATCTGCAGCACAGACAGGCGGACACAGGATGCTGCGAGATTGGAACAGGCCTGCCCCACTCCTCGCCCTCCTTCCCCAAATCAAAACCCACTGAAAACACCGTGAAAAGCCAGAAACCTCATGGCTTTAATTACTTCCATTCCCCAAGCTGCATGTGGCACACAGGACACCTCGTATCCCTCCAGGGGTGCGCCGGGGAGGGAGCGCCAGCCCAGCCTGCCTTCCTTCCAACTCCGCGCCCTCCACTCCGGCAGGGCTTGCGGGCTGGCGCCACCTGGCTTTTCAGAGCAGAACGGGAGGCAGGAGGTCGAGGAGGTGGGCGAGGGGCTGCGGGCACCCAGGAGGCAAGGCGCCCCGGAGCGCCTCCCACTTCAAAGCCCCGGGGCAACTGGGCAGCTGGCAACCCGCGCTGCGGAAGGAGAGGCAATTACCTTCCTGGGAAACGAAAGACCAAGAATTTCCCCCGCTACTGACGTTAGAAGAGCAGATTCTACAATTAGGGCAGGCCCGAAGCGCAGACATAATGGTGGCAACTCAAAACATTATAAACAAGCACCGATTGATTTACGCCTTCATGGGTTCTGGCGGATTTTACCGATTACCTATTCTGCACAAACTTCCTCCATCGACCTCCGGGAACGGAAAGACGACAGGCTCTGCTACCCACCCAGCTGAGCACTGGAAAAGGGAGGGGCTGTCGAAGGGACCCCTTGGCATGCAAACTGGGAAAACTACACGTTCAGTAACTGATGTGAAAATAAAACAAAAGCCCGGCTGGGAAGTGCTTTCAACATAAAGGCTTTAGTAGAAAAAGCAGTAACAGCCGTAATAAAAGCTGTAGTGGATTCTAATACCTGTTCAGTGCCCTATAAATTTGCACTGTTTGCATTTGTGTGTATGGATGTGATGAATTCATAGGACTACTAACTGGACAGCACTGCTATTAAACCGGGACTGCTTATCAAAATTATCTACCCACCTATTTCAGCAGGTCTGTTCAGGGGGGATCAAGAGCAGTTGAGGTTTTAGAAGCTGTTTTTCCAAGTAAGCATCCAGGTGTACCAACAGACACATGGATGCATGTAAATGCACACATTACGTGCATGTATGGAAATGTGGGTTTGCATTTATTATAATGACTCAGGTACCGTGCTATACACTTTATAGCAGGCATTTACATTCATTTTTCATTAATCCTCACAACATTAGGGGGCATCATTAGTCCCCATTTTATAGGTGAAAAAACTGCAGCTTGGAAAAAATGTTGTGTTGGTGTCTATCACATATTTCCTGAAAGTGAGAATGGCTTTGAATCAGAATAAAAGCAGCTATAAAACCAAATATATTTATTCTAGTTCCAGGCCATTCTCATATTCAGCAAATACGTGACGGGCACCTTCTATACACCAGTAAAGCACCGTGGCCATCAAGATTAAAGACTTGTTCTACTGCCCTTGGGAACTCACTTAGTGGAAGGGAGAGAACTTACAATCCTGTAGAATATAAACTCCGTAATCAGCCTGAGGCTTAGTGAAGACTTCCTAAAAGAGAAGACACCCAGGCTGAATCCTGAAGGACCAACAGAATGACATCCTTCTACCTTGTTGGGGAGGAGGGAGATATGCACAGGGGAGGGAGACAGCACATGGGGAGATACAAAGGCGGAAAACCATAGGTGTCCATCGCTGGTCAGCAGAGCCGGGCTTCTGCGTGTGAGAAGGGAAAGTGGCGAGAAAACAGATGCTAGGTAAGGATGTCACATGCTCACGTTTACATTTTCCTGAAAGTCTGTGGGAAGTGAACGGAAGATTTACAGTCAGGAAATGATATGATCACATTACATTATATAATGCCGACTCTGGTTGTTTTGAGGACAAATGGAAGTGCACACTTGTGGGAGAAGAAATGATGGAATGATGCAGGCATGGTCAGTACCTGTCATTACTAAGGCAGGAGGTGGGGGCAGGTGAAGAAAGCGGATTTGAAAGATACTAGGAGGAACTGGTGATGGTTGCCAGGTTACTGGCCTAGCCCCCGACTCTTATCGGTGCCATTCACAGAGACTAGACCAGACGAGGAGTTGCAACAGGGACTACAACTATATTCCATTTGGAGAAAGGTGAATTTTAAAAATCTAAGTACATCTCCTTAGGATATGGAAATGCCCTTCTGTACGGGGTTGGATATTCAGGTTTAGTGCTCCTAGAAAAGGCTTGAATTGTAGAAAAATCTGCCATCAACATCATCTGTGACCACAGAATGGCTAAAAATAATACCAGTGATGATAATAACTGCTAACATGCATCTAGTACTATTAGATTTTCTCATTTAATTCTTATAACAACCTCAGGGATACTCCTGAGATTAGATTAGATTAGACTGACTACTCCCCAGGGAGAGATTTTCATATTAGCAGAGAAAAAGTTCTAGAACAGGACCGAGGATGAGGTTTACAAGGAGGGGCTGGAGAGCTCTAGCTAGAGTTGCAATGAACACTTTACATAATCAACCAGACTCAAACATGGAAGGTGAGTATCTTTGCTCCAGGACAGCAGCCAGGAGTTGTGGTCTGGGCTGGCAGTCCATCCCCACAGATGTAAGGTCTTCTTTGCTGAGGGACACCACTCAGCCCTAGTGCTGCGTGGGGTTCTTTTAGCCTCCAAGTTGTCAAGGTCTCCCAGCCTGCAGGTGATAGAGGCAGAGACAGCTTCAGTGCAGAGAAACTGCTTGTTGCACTACATACCCCTTGATTCCAGCCAGGCTCATCAAAGTCAATTGAAAGAGGAGAAAGTGCCCAGACTTAATTTCCAACATGGCAGACAGTTCCCCACATCATATCTCACATCAAGAAGGTGCTTCCCTAAAGCAAGCAAGAGCAGCTTTACCATCTTATCATTAATAGTGAATAGCTCCTTTGTTAGCTCTTCCAGCTGCCCCTACTGTTGATAATCTGGGCGTCTTTTGTGTGAGGGAGAAGGATCACTTCTTAACACTGACTTTATAAGTTTGTTAATTATTATGTTGCTTCTTTATTTGATCATGGATTTCTAAGTCTCTTACACTGAGTTCAACACTCTAAAACAACTGAGACTTGTCACTGAATTCTCATTAGAGGAATTATAACCTTGTCCCAAAAGGTCCTTGTGGGCCCAAAATTCACACAACAGAGTTGGTATCTTTAAAAGAACACAGCACAAGTGACAAGGTGCTGACTTTGAGTTTTGCTTTCATTTTGAACTCCTGAACCCAAGATTATTATACTCTGGTTCAGGTATTGCTGTTCTGAATGAGAAAACGGGGTGAGGAGTGCAGATGGTTGGCTCCTAGAGACCTGTCTTTGTAAAAATTTTCACAGAGGAATGTGGCACAGAGCAAGAAGCAATCCTGGGCTCTCCAGCTGTGCAGTCTGGCGAAATCAGCTCTCTGGGTCTTATGCTCATCTGTAAGAAGAGGGCAGAAGCAACACTAAAGCACTTTGCAAGTTTAACACTCACTGTGTACTTAAAACAAGAATAAGCAGAATGCTATAGTTGGTTCTGGAGAAGGCAATGGCACCTCACTCCAGTACTCTTGCCTGGAAAATCCCATGGACGGAGGAGCCTGGTAGGCTGCAGTCCATGGGGTCGCTGAGAGTTGGACACCACTAAGCGACTTCACTTTCACTTTTCACTTTCATGCATTGGAGAAGGAAATGGCAACCCACTCCAGTGTTCTTGCCTGGAGAATCCCAGGGACGGGGAGCCTGGTGGGCTGCCGTCTATGGGGTCACACCGAGTCAGACATGACTGAAGTGACTTAGCAGCAGCAGCAGCAGCGGCATAGCTGGTTCTGCTGCCTCTCCATCTGCTATGAGTAAGGGACTCACTGTATGTTGATACACACAATAGCATCAGACAACATAAAAACAAATGATTTATGAATCAACAGATTACCAAGATTAAAAATGAAATATGCATTGTTGTACAGAGGAAACACAACACTGTAAACCAATTATACTCCAGTTAAAAAAATTTTTAATGAATGACATATATACATGCATATGTATATACACAAATATATAGCACACACATGTAAGTAAATATTAAAATATGTGTACATAAGGAAAGTTAAAAGTATGTGCAAATAGCTCCAGAGAAACTGACTGGTCCCATGCAGCAGGTTGATGGCAAAGCCAGGTGGAAAGTCTACATTTTCTAACTACTTGTCAGATAATTTGCCCACTGGTCCAGGTGTGGGCAAATTATAAGTCACCAGGTACTGGAAGATTCAGTGAGATTCATGTTTAATGCTCCATGTGTGGCATGTTTTCCTCCCCACCATCATCAATAATACATTAGAAAAAGCTGCATGTGCTGGTGACAGCATGGATCTGCTTTTAAATGGGAGCCCCCAAGAATTTACCCCTGCCTTTAATAGCAACTCTACATGTAAATTTGCTGAGGAATAGCCTGAGAACATTTTTCAGAGGTGATCACAGGAATCCATTTAATGGGAAGTAGCGAAGAGAGAAGAAATTACCCAGCTTGTCCTTCCACTGAAGGGCAGTTAGCTCAAACTGAGCATGTTCCCCAGTTCCACGCTAGTTATGTGTCCTGGGTAAGTAGCTATCTTGTTAGGTCTCAGTTCATTTTCAGGGAAATTCAGAAGCCGAAACTAGATCATTTTAATGATCTTACATGCTGAGATGTTATCTTGAGAAATTCCTGAAGCAAACTGCCTGAACTTTGGGCCGACTGTCCCATGCCTCTCTCAACAAGGTAACTGAAAAAACTGTGATAGTTATTCTTATCCAGTAGTAATAATAATGTTAAAATAGCTGGTGAGGAAGAGGAGCTTTGGATCTGTTAAATAAATCTTGTTTGTTGTTGTTTAGTCCCTAAGTCATGTGTGATTTGTGACCCCATGGACTGCATGCAGCCTGCCAGGCACCTCTGCCTGTGGGATTTTCCAGGCAAGAATCTGGAGTGAATTGCCATTTCTTTCTCCAAAGGACCTTCACTATCCAGGGATCGAACCCGAGTCTCCTGCATTGGAGGCGGATTCTTTACCACTGAGCCACCTGCTGCTGCTGCTAAGCTGCTTCAGTCCTGTCTGGCTCTGTGCGACCCCATAGACGGCAGCCCACCAGGCTCCACCATCCTTGGGATTCTCCAGGCAAGAACACTGGAGTAGGTTGCCATTTCCTTCTCCAGTGTATGAAAGTGAAAGTGAAGACCCTTAATAGTGTCCAACTCTTAGCAACCCCATGGACTGCAGTCCACCAGGCTCCTCCGTCCATGGGATTTTCCAGGCAAGAGTTCTGGAGTGGGGTGCCATTGACTTCTCCGACTGNTGTTATTAAAAGTAAAATTTGGAATGTAGGTTTTCTTTTCAGTGATTTTAGGATATTAGAAAAATTGCAAGAAATCACAGAAAAATCTTCATGAAGAAAAGAAGAAGCACAAATATTCATAAAAAGGAATTGCATGCATTCATTAACATATATACACTATCTCTCTATAAATGTCATATTCATTCTTGTTATCATCAATTATTACTGATTAGTGCAGAGAAGTCAAATGAAACAGTTGTTTAAATACCAATGCTTCTTCTCATCCAGTTCCTGTTCATATATAACTAATGTAGGGATTAATTTAGTTATGTTCATAAATGCTATTGTTATTTTCTATGGTCTTTATAAGAACTCAGCATATTCTCCAACTGTCACTCTAGAAATTTTAGAGAAACTCTTATACACGTGCTCCCCACCAAATGAATAAGAATCTTCACAGTTCATAGTAGAAAAGCAAACAGATAATTATTTTAAAATTCCAAAGTGGAAACTACTGAGTTACGGTAAAAAGATATAAATACAAAATAAGATATTTCAAAGAAAACTGGTATTGAAAAGGAATAAGCCACAACTATTAACATGGGTAAATCTCAAAAGCTGGTACTTACATAAAAAGCAGATCATAGAAGAATTGGAGAAGGAACTGGCAACCTGTTCCA
Source organism: Neotragus moschatus (assembly GCA_006410615.1). Classification (NCBI taxonomy): domain Eukaryota; kingdom Metazoa; phylum Chordata; class Mammalia; order Artiodactyla; family Bovidae; genus Neotragus; species Neotragus moschatus. Next base: position 598,221 of record SJYA01001183.1, read on the forward strand.
TTAGTCTTAGCTGGGAAATCTCATGGACCAGGAGCCTGGCAGACTATAGTCCATGAGGTCACAAAAGAGTCAGATAAGACTTAGCAATTAAACCACCACCACCATAGAATACTCACAGTGTGAATATTTTCATATAAACTTGGAAAATAGTCATACTAAATAAATGGTAAAATATAATTTAAAAATAATAATTCTTAATGCAAAGTCAGAGTATTAATTAGGGGAAATGAAGGGAATTGGTTAGGGGAAACAAAGGGAATGCAGTAGAAGAGTATATATAATATTTTTCTAAAGTTCTGTTGTGAAGGCATGAGTTTATTGTTATTTATAAGTTTTAGAGAATTTGTATATACATAGTATTTCCACAATAATAAAAACTAAAATTTTTTATTAAAATAAATTACAACAAATCTCTTAGTGTAAATAGTGTTATTTAGAATAAATAATGAAAGATCCAATGAATCATGAGAAGTTCTCCAGAAAATTAGACATAGATGTAGCAGACCCAGGTTGATATACACTGCTGCAGTCAGTGACTATAAGAGCTTAGGGCAAATCACCCAGATTTACTAATATCAATTTTCTCATTTTTAACCTAAGAATAATTCATAGCTATTGCTTTATGGTAGAATTGTTGTAGGCTCAAATGAGCTGTTGAATGTAATGTACCCATGAATAGTTCAAATTCAGAATTAACATTATTTTGAATATATAAGCTTTAAGTTGTAGAATATGAATTATACAGTTAAATTCTATAATATTGGAAATGATAATTATTTGCCAACTCCTGGATAAAGCTTTAAGTATAAATCACTATATGGCATGAACTTTTAGCAGCTGCTTTTTTGTTTGTTTTGGATGAAACCAAGTCCCTGTTGGGTTTCTTTCTCTCTCTTTTTTTTTTTGTAGTTCAAATTTGTATTATTTTTATTTTTTTCTGATTTTAAATTTTTTATTTTGCATTGGAGTATAGCTGATTAAAAATGTTGTGATAGTTTCAGATGAACAATGAGGGGACTCAGCCATACATATACATTATCCATTCTCCCCCAGACTCCCCACCCATCCAGGCTGCCGCATAATGTTGATCAGAGTTCCCTGTGCTATACTTCTTAAAAACTACTTCCCTGTCTTTCACCATCTCCTGGAGTTTGCTCACATTCATGTCCATTGAGTCACTGATGCTATCTAACCATCTCATCCTCTGCTGCCCTCTTCTATTGCCTTCAGTCATTCCCAGCATCAGGATCTTTTCCAATTTTGAATTTAAATTAGTAAAATTCCCAAATGACAAGCCCATTAATAGGAAATGGCATTTCACCATGAGATTTCACAATATTATTATTAAACTCAGGGCAAAGCAAATGTCCAGAATTGTAGCCAATCAATATATCTAGAGGCTTTTTTGCTAAGTATCAATTTCTTAAAAACTACTTCACTGAAGGATCAGTCTTTAAAATTCACTGAATTGACCAAATATTCCAATTTCTTAATAACTTATTTTGATAAATATTAATATTTTCTCTGTATGATTATATACATGAATTCAGTTCAGTTCAGTTCAGTCACTTAGTTGTGTCTGACTCTTTGCAACCCCATGAAGCACAGCACCCCAGGCCTCCCTGTCCATCACCAACTCCCAGAGTTTACCCAAACTTATGTCCATTGAGTCGGTGATGCCATTCAACCATCTCATCCTCTGACATCCCCTTCTCCTGCCCTCAATCTTTCCCAACATCAGGGTCTTTTCAAATGAGTCAGCTCTTCGCATGAGGTGGCCAAAGAATTGGAGTTTCAGTGCTTGTCTAACTCAATTAGAAACTAAGCCATGCTGTGAGGGGCCACCCAAGACGGACGGGTCATGGTGGAGAGGTCTGACAGAATGTGGTCCAGTAGAGAAGGGAATGGCAAACCACTTCAGTATTCTTGTCTTGGGAATCCCATGAACAGTATCAAAAAGTAAAAAGATAGAGAAAAAAAAGATATACATGAATATTATAGCATTAAGTAAGATAGCAATATTCAAAAGCAGAGACGTTACTTTGCCACTAAGATCTGTCTAGTCAAGGCTATGGTTTTTCCTGTGGTCATGTATGGATGCAAGAGTTGGACTGTGAAGAAAGCTGAGCACCAAAGAATTGATGCTTTTGAACTGTGGTGTTGGAGAAGACTCTTGAGAGTCCCTTGGACTGCAAGGAGACCCAACCAGTCCATTCTAAAGGAGATCAGTTCTGGGTGTTCTTTGGAAGGAATGATGCTAAAGCTGAAACTCCAGTACTTTGGCCACCTCATGGGAAGAGTTGACTCATTGGAAAAAACCTTGATGCTGAGAGGGGTTGGGGGCAGGAGGAGAAGGGGACGACAGAGGATGAGATGGCTGGATGGCATCACCGACTCGATGGGCGTGAGTCTGAGTGAACTCTGGGAGTTGGTGATGGACAGGGAGGCCTGGTGTGCTGCGATTCATGGAGTCGCAAAGAGTCGGACACGACTGAGCAACTGGACTGAACTGAATGTTTGACTTATTGAAAATTAATCAACATTAAGTACTTTAATCCTCTCTTGAATTCTGGTATATTCTTTTTCATAATAAATATATTATAATTTATATAGATTATTCTTGAATATTCAAGAGTTGAACATAATATTTATTCAGTACAGTCAATGAAAATAATATTTTGAAATGCTTTTGAAAATAAGGTGAATTAGATATTGGTAAACTTGAAAAATCTGGTTACTTACTAAATTAATGCTACAGAGATTCATCTTTTGGTTAATTAGCCTGCTTGTTTATGACAGGAAAGGAATGTTTGTTATGTTTTATAGTAGAACAGAAACATCTGGAAAGGAAATTAATGAAAGGGCGAGGGGATTTATGTTGTTGTTCAGTCGCCACTATTTGTGACCCCATGGACTGCAGCATGCCAAGAATCCCTGCTTACCACCATTTCCCTGAATTTGCCCAAGTTCATGTCCATTGCATTAGTAATGCCGTCTAACCATCCTCTGTTCCCTTCTTTTCCTTCTGCCTTCAATCTTTCCCAGCATCAAGGTCTTTTCCAGTGAGTTGGTGGTTCACATCAGGTGGCCAAAGTATTGGAGCTTTAGCTTCAGCATCAATCCTTTCAGTGAGTATTCAGGGTTGATTGCCTTTAAGATTGACTGGTTTGATCAAGGCCCACTTGACTTCACACCCCAGAATGTCTGACTCTGGGTGAGTGACCACACTATCGTGCTTATCTGAGTCATTAAGATCTTTTTTGTACAGTTCTTCTGTGTATTCTTTCTATCTCTTCTTGATCTCTCTGCTTCTGTTAAGTCTTCACCATTTCTGTCCTTTATTGTGCCCATCTTTGGATGAAATATTCCTTTGTTATCTCCAATTTTCTTGAAGGGAACAACAACTCTTCTGTTGTTTTCCTTTATTTCTTTGAATTGCTCATTGAAGACGGCTTTCTTACGTCTCCTTGCTATTCTCTGGAACTTTGCATTTAGTTGGGTGTACCTTTTCCTTTCTCCCTTCCTTTTAGCTTTTCTTCTTTCTTCAGCTATTTGTAAAGCCTCCTCAGACAACCACTTAGCCTTCTTGCTTTTTCTTTTTTCCTTTGAAATGATTTTGTTCACTGCCTTCTGTACAATATCATGGACCTCTATCCATAGTTCTTCAAGCCCTCTGTTTACTAGATCCAATCCCTTGAATCTATTCATCACCTCCACTGTATATTCATAGAGGATTTTACTTGAGTTGTACCTAGCTAGCCTAGTGGTTTTCCCTACTTTCTTAAATTTAAGCTTGAATTTTGCTATGAGAAGCTGATGATCTGAGCCACAGTCAGTTCCACGTCTTGTTTTTGCTGACTGTATACAGCTTCTCCATCTTTGGCTACAAAGAATGTCATCAATCTGATTTCAGTATTGGCCATTTGGTGATGTCCATATGCAAAGTCATCTCTTGTGTTGTTGAAAAAGGGTGTTTGCTATAACCAGTGCATTCTCTTTGCAGAATTCTGTTAGCCTTTGCCCTGCTTCATTTTGTACTCCAAGGCCAAACTTGCCTATTATTCCAGGCATCTCTTGGCTTCCTACTTTTGTATTCCAATCCCTATGGTGAATAGGATTGGAATCATCTTTTTTTTTTTCTTATGTTAGTTCTAATAGGTCTTCCAGGTCTTCATAGAACTGATCAGCTTCTTCAGAATCAGTGGTTGAGGCATATACTTAAATTATTGTGATGTTGAATTGTTTGTCTTGGAAACGAACCAAGATCATATTGCCGTTTTTGAGGTTGCACCCCAAGTACAGCATTTTGGACTCTTTTGTTGATTATGAGGGCTACTCAATTTCTTCTATGGGATTCTTGCCCACAGTAGTAGATATAATGGTCATCTGAGTTAAATTCACCCATTCCCATTCATTTTAGTTCACTGATTCCTAAGATGTTGATATTTACTCTTGCCATCTCTTGCTTGACCATGTCCAATTTACCTTGATTCATGGACTTAACATTCCAGGTTCCTATGCAATACTGTTTGGATTTTGCAGCGTCGGATTTGCAGTGTTGGATTTTTGCTTTCATCACCAGACACATTCACAACTGAACATTGTATCTGATTTGATCCAGACACTTCATTCTTTCTGAAACTATGAGTAGTTGTTCTCTGCTCTTCCCCAGGAGCATATTGGACACCTTCTGACCTGGGGGACTCATCTTTCAGTGTCATATCTTTTTTCCTTTTTATACAGCTCATGGGTTTCTCACGGCAAGTATACTGGAGTGGTTTGCCATTCCCTTATCCAGCAAATTTTGTTTTTTTTTCAGAACTCTCCACTGTGACCCATCCATCTTGGGTGACTCTGCACAGCATGGCTCATGGCCCCATTGAGTTATGCAAGCTTCTTTACCGTGACAAGGCAGTGATGAATGAAGGTGAGGGGATTTATAGACAAAGAATATTAGGAAGATTTAAGTGGATGGATATTGAGCTAACACAGAGATTAGATTTTCAATCAGACTCACACAAATCAGAGATTTTTAGCTAGCATCAAGTTTTACTAAAACATTTAAGGATATGGGTAATCATGCAACTCTAAATGAAATAGAATAATAGAATAGAATAATGAAATATCCCATATGGTTTCCTGGGTCCTTTCATGAGACATTACGCACATACATCTGGCCTAGAATAATAGATGGAGTCTCTAAATGAGTTTTGTGGGCTTATTCACATAGCAAAGAATGCTGAGGTTATGAAATATCTTCATTCTATACTTCAGAGAGTTGATTCATTTATGTGGCATTCTCCAAGGATTCATCTTCCAAAATTTTTAGATCCTGTGTTTATTTCCTACAGGTAATACTTTGGCCAGGGATCTCTTACAAAGGGACATCCTCTAGGTTAGGTATTTTCCTCCTAGCAAATCTCACTCGTCTACTTGCATATAGGTCCAGTGGAAAGGCCTCAGGCCAGATCACTGGCTTTTTTTCCTTAGAGTAGGCATATCCCACTGGAAAGGGAGGAAATGCTTTTAGTCCAGCTGCTCAACTCCTTCCTCTCAGAAATTTGGTTGAATTTAAAGATACACTTTTTTGTGAATTTACGCAAAAGAAAAAGCAAACACACAAAAGAAGGGAAAGCAAAATGGAAAATCACTATAGGAAGTCCATCAATTAGAAACTCAAGATATAAGAAAGACAATGAAGCCCTAGTGATTCACAGCTCTTCAGAAAACAGCATTTATATAGTCATAAAAATGTAAACAGATTTATAAATTTAAAATTTAGCCATGATTATAGAAGGTAAATGGATAAATACATATAATTTTGGAATTGAAACAGTAGGTGAGCTGAAAGAAATAATGTAAATAATGTAATTTTTATCTTACAAAGTCAAAATCTACTGTCCATATTGACAAGGCAAAGAATAAAGGAACTAGTAAATTATTTTAAGTCACAAAGCTAATGCATTTTGAACTAATAGTGGTAAAAGTCGATTGGCAGTGTTGGTAGGGTAGGAGAGAGAAGGAAAAGTGGTGTAAGTCAAGTCCTCATAAATCATCATGGTATTGTCAGAAGACAAATGTTACATGAAGGAAAATAGTTTTTTTTTTAATATATATAACACATAGAATAATCTCCTTGATATGCAACTTAGTATCCACAAACTAAGAAGAAAGAAAAAAATCAACAAGATAGAGAAAAAGGCTAAGAAAATGAATAGACAGTTTATCCAAAAACTTTTTTAAAATAACTAAAAATGACCAAAAAAATACATATTGCTCAATTTTATTTAGATTTAAAGGCTTAAAAAGTAAGTCAATGAAATAAAATTTTTTAACCTATAGGGTTGGCAGAGATTAAAAAAATCATGGCAGTCAGTATTGTAAAAGATCTGGGGAAATAGAAACTTTCCTAAATGTTTATAATTTCGGCAGCAATATAAATGTGTGTACATTTAAAATATGCTTTTTATTTCAGAACAGTTTTAGATTTACAGAGGAGCCTGGACAGAGGCTATGGACAGAGGAACCTGGTGGGCTATAGTTCATGGGATTGCAAAGAGTCGAACACAACTGAGCAGCTAACACTTAGATATACAGAGGATTTGTGATGATACTTCAGAGTTCCTATACCCACCACACCCAGTTTCCCCTACTGGTAACAACTAAAGGTATTATGGTACATATGTTGCAGTTAATGAGCTGGTATCAATGCTTATGGGCCAAACTTCAGATATCCTTAGTTTTTGCCTCATGTCATTTTTCTGTTCAGCATCCCACCCGGGACAGCATATTACATTTAGTCACCACGTCTCTTTTAGGCTTCTCCTGGTTGTGGCAGTTTCTCAGGCTTTCCTTGCTTCTGGTGGCTTTAAGAATTTTGAAGAGTACTAGTCAGATATTTTGTAAAATGTTCTTCAAAGGGAATTTGTCTGATGTTTCTCTTATGATCGCACTGGTGTTAGGAGGAAGACCACAGAGGTAAAGTGCCACTTCAACACATCATATCAAGGGTATGTACAATGCTAGAAACATAGCTTCTCACAGTCAATGTTGACCTGTCAACATTACTTCACTGTAAAGTCACTCTTTTTCACTCCATTCTCATACTGTCCTGTTTGGAAAAAAGTCACTTTGGGTAGTTCACACTGAAAGTGTTGTTTTTATGTTCCACCTCCTTGATATAAATGATTCGTAATTCTTCTGTACTCTTTGTACTTTTACATGTTTTCAAAGTTTTACCTTTTCCAGAATGTCATATAGTTGGAATCATTGCAGATTGTATGTATGATTTCAGACTGGCTTTTTTCACTTGGAAAGATGCATTGAAGATTTATCCATGTCTTTCTGGTCTTGTTAACTCCTTTACTTTTATCTTTTGTACCACAGTTTATCCATTCATCTATTAAAAGATGTCTCGGTTGCTTCTGGTTTTGGTCAATGAAAACTCAAAGATGCTATAAACATTCATATGCAGGCTTTTGTGTGATCATAAATTTGTTTTTTTTTTTTTTCAGATTACTTTGGTTAAATGCCTAGGAAGGTAATCATATCACATGGTAAGACTATATTCTGTTTTGTAAGAAACTGCCAAATTATTTTCCAAAGTGGCTGTACCATTTTGCATTCCCTCCAGAAATGAATTAGAATTCCTGTGGCTCTGCAGTCTCACCAGCCAGGAGTTTTTGGATTTTAGCCATTCTAATAGGTGTGTAATGCTTTATAGAGGACAATTTAGTGCTGGTTCTGAAAATTTTAAATGTGACTATCATTTGACACATCTAGGGATTTGTGCAATATAGAGTTGCAAGCATGTATAAATAGATTTATGTATGCTTATAAAGCAGGTCATAGCACTCTATACAGAGTGGGATTCCATTTGCCTAACAAATATATATGCATAGGACATATCTGTTGGAGCTTAATAGAAATCATTACCAGTGATTTCCTCTGGAGCAGGAAATTGAGAGGATTTAAGTTGGAATTGTGGTGAGGAAGGCAACAAGAAAAAGAGATTAGTTATTTATTACTTTATACCTTTCTGTAGTGTTTCCATTCAACAATAATATATCATCTTTTTATAAAAAGATTTAAATGCTTTACATTGGCTTAAGTGAACATTGGCTTAAATTTATATTGACTTAACTTCTAAAATTAGAAAGTTCTCTTCCTGTGATCTGAAAATTATAAATTGAGGTTATTTCAAGCAAAGTAATTCACTTTTACATTTACAAATTAAGTTCAATTTTTCTCAGAATTCAAATTATGGATTTTAATAAAAGTTATATTAAAATGATATATGGACAATATCCTTAAAACTTATAACACCTTTCTAGCATCTGAGACTCTTCTACTTTTTTCCAGAAACTCCTTCCAACAGCTGTGTGTGTGTGAGCTCAGTCGTTCAGTTGTGTCCAACTCTTTGAGACCCAACGGACTGTAGCAGGACTATGACAGGCTCCTCTGTCCATGGAATTTTCCAAGCAAGAATACTGGAGTGGGCTGCCATTTCCTACTCCAGGGAATCTTCTCAACCCAAGGATCGAAACTGCATCTCCTGGGTCTCCTGCACTGTCAGGCAGATTCTTTACCACTGCGTCACCTAGGAATTAGACCCATCATTTTTAGAGTTTGGAAAGCAGCCTAAGGTTGTTGGATGAATGACCCAACCTACAGACGGGCGTAGATAAACTTGACCTAATAGCTGTACAATGAATTTAGTAAAAAATACTTTGTAAGAAAATAGATTTGAGAAATTGGGAAATCTCTTTACCGAACATGATAGAACATAACCCATTAAGCAAATTTTCAACCATGTCAATCAGTCATCTGACTTGTTCATGTATTTTTAACGAACCTTAAATAAATGTACAAGCATTCACTGATTTCCTTTTTTCAGAAGAGTGCAACACATTTCATCTCAGTTTCCTGTGCTGACCCTTCTAGTGTTAGTCACCTGACTCTTTGTGACCCCATGGACTGCAGCCCTCCAGGCCCCTCTGTCCATGAAATTTTCCAGGCAAGGATACTGGAGTGGGTTGCCATTTCCTTCTCCAGGGGATCTTCCCAACCCAGGGATCGAACCTGGGTCTCCTGCACTGCAAGCAGATTCTTTACCAACTGAGCTACAAGGGAAGCCCACTGACCCTTCTACTGAGGTCAATTCTAAGAGAAAGCAGCCAAAGATGAGAGGTTTGGTCTCCAAGGGAGTTAATGAGCTTCTCTTAAAAAACCCTCAGCATTTCCATTAGAAGTAAACTCTAAAATAGAACAAGCATCTTAAAATCTTTCCAGTTGCAACCAGCAGCCCTTACTGAGTCCTGGAAGTAGTTGAGATAGGTGTGAGAATTCAAATGACTCCAGGTAGAACCTGCACACTGACTGCAGTACAGCCTGCTCTACACGTGCTGCAGTGTTCCTAAAAAGCAGGACTTCCTAAGTGAAAACCATGTTAAACTGTTTAAAAATAATGAAAAGTGTAAATAGATAAGTAACAACTACTAATTTTTTCTTTTCTTCTTTTTGTTTTTGCCACTAATTTTCAGAGAAATGTAGCTTTTGAGTTGTAGCAGCAAATAATAGAGCCAATTATATAAAAATGTTTTTATTATAGGCTGAATTGTGTCCCCTTAAAATTCATATGAAACCCTTACCCCAGTATCTCAGAACTGCATTTAGCAATAGAGTCTTTTCAAAGGGCTAATTAAGTCAAAACGAGGCCATGAGGGTCGGCCCTAATCCTCTCTGATTAGTGTCCTTATAGGAAGAGGTCAGGATATATAAAGAGAAACCAGGGGCACATGCACACACATAATTTTTTTTAATTAAATAATAAAGACCATGTAAGGACATAGTGAGAAGGCTACCATCTACAAGCTAAGGAGAGAGGGCTCAGAATGAAACTAGTCTTCTGACACCTTGATCTTAGCCTTCCAACCTCCAGAACCGTGAGAATATAAATTCCTATTATCTAAATCCCCCAGTCTGTGGTATTTTGTTACGACAACCCTAGCAAACTAATATATTCACGGAACGTTGAGGGTCCTTAGGAAGAATTCTAGCTGAGGGTCAGAGGGCTGAATGTATTTAGTTGTAAATGTCTAAGAATAAAATGTATTTTAGGAGAGGGTTTTCAAGACAGTACAAGTGAGAAGAAGCAAGCATGTCTTGTTACCCTGGCCCCTCTTGAAGGATAAAGGAAGTGATTCATTGTTAGGGTGGGAGGTGCAGCCAGAAGCACCCCAACATGCAGACTCTTGTGCCCTGGGCTTGCCCCCTCATGCTAATGATAGCCACATGAAAAGAAAGCTAAGCCCAATCCCCTCCCCAAAGAATGCCAGAATCAATAATGGTTACTTCCAAAATACACAAGTGTATAAATAACTCAGCCAAGGCCCCTTATCATGATACTTTCTAAGTGTAATTTCCAACATGAAGGCTCCAATAATTTCAATGTCTAAGGTTTAATACTCACAGAAAGCATCTGAGAAATAAGTAGCATGTTTTCTCATCCAGTCTGTTCCTAAGCAACTTATAGTTTTGGTATCTGGCACTTTCAAGCTTAAAACTAAAGCCAAATCAAAATTTTCATTGTACTAAATGACCTCAGTCATCACATAATCCTGGTTGATTTTAAGTATATCAATCCCTTTGGAATTTTTTTCCTTTCAAATACTAGAATTTTCTATAGAAATAAACTAAAAAGGGAACAGATTACTCAGAAATGAGACTGAGGGTAGAAAGATTAAAGTCCCTCATGAAGGAGGACTACATAACAGGATCCAGTCAACTTCTGCCAAATGTAGGCATTAAAGACTACTTGCTAATTTATCTCAGTCCATTTCCAGTTGAGGCCATGTCCTCTAGCCCAAGATAAAATACCTACAAATGTTGGCCTGTTTCAAAGATCTTGGTTGAATTCAGAGCAAGGAATGAGTGATATAACCAGAGAAACATAGCTGTAAATTATTTTCTGAAAAATAAAATGTTTTGCCTTAGCTAAAGGCTAAGAGAAATTGGGAAATCTCTCTTACTGCCATTATTGTCGTTCAGTCACTAAGTCGTGTTCGACTCTTTGCCACCCCATGGACTGTAGCATGCCAGGCTTCCCTGTCTTTCACCATCTCCTGGAGTTTGCTCACATTCATGTCCATTGAGTCACTGATGCTATCTAACCATCTCATCCTCTGCTGCCCTCTTCTATTGCCTTCAGTCATTCCCAGCATCAGGGTCTTTTCTAATGAGTCAGCTCTTCACATCAGGTACTCAAGTATTGGAGCTTCAGGTTCAGCATCAGTTCTTCCAATGAATATTCAGTACTGTACATTCATAAGGAATGTGAATTACTTCCAGCACCCAGTGCCAGAGTAACCACAGTAAGCATCCCTGGCTACTTGTGTGACACCAGAAAAGTTGTGGTTGTAGTTGTGGTATTGAAATGACTTGGAAACTTTTACCTGCCTGGGTGATACCTGCCTGACTTTTCAGGAAATCCAACTTACTATACAAGGCCTGTATTAAGTACTTGACTTATATTTTCCGAGTTAATCCTTGAATAAGAAAATGTAGCTTTTTCCAAGTTGCTCAGAAAATTAGGTAATTCGCCCAGAATGACTGATCTGAAAAGTTGTAGATCCAGGAAAGTCACCGAGTTTCATCTGTTCCAAATCATTCTCTCTCACAAAAGCTTTTTCTTTCTGCTGTGATCATTCAGCTTTTTTTTTTTTTAATGCTCTATTTTTAAGCCTATTTAAGAGCACACATTCTAAATACGTAAATTCTAACCAGCATGTTCTAAGTAGATGTGGCATACCTAGATTCAAGAGTCATTGTTTTATTGTAATTTCAGTTATTTATTTCGGCAAAGAGTCGGACAGGACTGAGCGACTAACTTCAGCTTTTTTTCACTTCAGTTACTTATTTAGGGCACAAATATCTTAGATAATGAAAAGGAGGGGTTACCTCCTCCAGCAAATGGAAAGTGTCTTCATTCAAGAAATATATGACTTTGTATAATCTAAATACTAATAAGAATATGGCTTAGTTTGGATTTCTTCAGAGCAAAACCTGAGATGAGAATTCAAGTGCAAGTCAGACTTCAAGAGTGTACTCTTACAGTTATCAGAGGGGAAGGGTGAGGTGGGGAAAAAGACTGGGAATTTGAGATGGACATGTACACACTGCTGTATTAAAATAGGTAACCAATAAGAACGTACTGTATAGCACAGGGAACTCTGCTCAATACTCTATAATAGCTTAAATGGGAAAAGAATTTGAAAAAGAATAAATAACACTGCTTGTATAACTGAATCATTTTTCTGTACACCTGAAATTAACACAATATTTTTAGTCAACTATGCTCCTGTTTAAAATGTAAAGTTTTTTTTTAACGTTCACTTATCAGCAAAAAAAAAAAAAAAAAAAAAAAAAATCAAGTACAAGTAATTTGGAAGGTATGGGAAAAGGGAGTGAGGAATTGATGTCTGGAAAGGAAAGGCCAATAAAGGGTGAGGTATTAACCAACCCATTTACCACAGTGAGCGAATGGAGTCCAATCTTGTAGGGAAATGCTGGCAAAAGCCATACTTCAATTCATCTCTACTGGGGGGCAATGGAGCTGAAGTGTTTATACACCAACTGCTCAGAGTCCTGGGTAGGGGCTTGTTAGACCTTGCGGTCTTTTCCTAAGCCTGTCGCTCCAAAGATCACCGAGACTCGGATTCGATGCAAACAGCAAAAGGGTTTATTGAGCCGGTGAGCCGGGGTTCAGTCACCTCCAGGGAGGAACGAACCCCAAACAGTCGTTACAGAGCATTTTTAAGCACAAAAACCACAAATGGGTGTAGCTAGGGTGGGGACAATCTGATTGGTTCACATGTCTCGACCTTTACAGGGATAGGGTCGTTTGCTATCAGGCCTATACGGCTGGTCAGGGCCACATTCCGACGGCCTGAAAAATAATTTTTTTAGAAAGTCCCTGAAGGAAAAACATCCCTAGAGAGAGCCTAAAGGCCACATTGCATGAGATAANTGACTGAAGTGACTTAGCAGCAGCAGCAGCAGCGGCATAGCTGGTTCTGCTGCCTCTCCATCTGCTATGAGTAAGGGACTCACTGTATGTTGATACACACAATAGCATCAGACAACATAAAAACAAATGATTTATGAATCAACAGATTACCAAGATTAAAAATGAAATATGCATTGTTGTACAGAGGAAACACAACACTGTAAACCAATTATACTCCAGTTAAAAAAATTTTTAATGAATGACATATATACATGCATATGTATATACACAAATATATAGCACACACATGTAAGTAAATATTAAAATATGTGTACATAAGGAAAGTTAAAAGTATGTGCAAATAGCTCCAGAGAAACTGACTGGTCCCATGCAGCAGGTTGATGGCAAAGCCAGGTGGAAAGTCTACATTTTCTAACTACTTGTCAGATAATTTGCCCACTGGTCCAGGTGTGGGCAAATTATAAGTCACCAGGTACTGGAAGATTCAGTGAGATTCATGTTTAATGCTCCATGTGTGGCATGTTTTCCTCCCCACCATCATCAATAATACATTAGAAAAAGCTGCATGTGCTGGTGACAGCATGGATCTGCTTTTAAATGGGAGCCCCCAAGAATTTACCCCTGCCTTTAATAGCAACTCTACATGTAAATTTGCTGAGGAATAGCCTGAGAACATTTTTCAGAGGTGATCACAGGAATCCATTTAATGGGAAGTAGCGAAGAGAGAAGAAATTACCCAGCTTGTCCTTCCACTGAAGGGCAGTTAGCTCAAACTGAGCATGTTCCCCAGTTCCACGCTAGTTATGTGTCCTGGGTAAGTAGCTATCTTGTTAGGTCTCAGTTCATTTTCAGGGAAATTCAGAAGCCGAAACTAGATCATTTTAATGATCTTACATGCTGAGATGTTATCTTGAGAAATTCCTGAAGCAAACTGCCTGAACTTTGGGCCGACTGTCCCATGCCTCTCTCAACAAGGTAACTGAAAAAACTGTGATAGTTATTCTTATCCAGTAGTAATAATAATGTTAAAATAGCTGGTGAGGAAGAGGAGCTTTGGATCTGTTAAATAAATCTTGTTTGTTGTTGTTTAGTCCCTAAGTCATGTGTGATTTGTGACCCCATGGACTGCATGCAGCCTGCCAGGCACCTCTGCCTGTGGGATTTTCCAGGCAAGAATCTGGAGTGAATTGCCATTTCTTTCTCCAAAGGACCTTCACTATCCAGGGATCGAACCCGAGTCTCCTGCATTGGAGGCGGATTCTTTACCACTGAGCCACCTGCTGCTGCTGCTAAGCTGCTTCAGTCCTGTCTGGCTCTGTGCGACCCCATAGACGGCAGCCCACCAGGCTCCACCATCCTTGGGATTCTCCAGGCAAGAACACTGGAGTAGGTTGCCATTTCCTTCTCCAGTGTATGAAAGTGAAAGTGAAGACCCTTAATAGTGTCCAACTCTTAGCAACCCCATGGACTGCAGTCCACCAGGCTCCTCCGTCCATGGGATTTTCCAGGCAAGAGTTCTGGAGTGGGGTGCCATTGACTTCTCCGACTGAGCCACCTAGGAAACCCCAAATCTTGTTTAGACCAAAGTAAAAAAGTAAACCGGAGCCAGGTGTGCAGGCTCCTGCCCGCCCTTCGTTTCCATACTCATTAAGTATTGAATTGCCCTTACCTCAGGAGCCATGCACTAAGGTAGGCCTGGGACTCAGCTGGTGCAACTTAACATTAAGGGAGTGCTTACCAGCAGGAAACTCACCTGTTTTTACCAGGTAAAAAGCTAAAAGCGACCTGGCACTTCTGCTCTCGTCCCTGGCGGAGTCATGGCTCTGTGGTCCCTACAGTCCCTTGTGGGTGGAAGTCACCTTCCCAAAGTCCTTGTGGATCTTCCGCAGCCGCCTCAAGCGAAAGCCTGACTCCCGGGGAACCCAAGCCCGTGGCTCCCTCCCATTTGGGGGAGGAAAAAAAAAATAAAGTAGACTAGAGTGGGGGTGGGGCAGGGATGGACAAAAAAAAAAAGAGGAGGAAAATCCTGCGAAACATGTTTTGGCAGGCCCGGCCTTCCGAGCCCTTCCATATGTGTTCCATATTGTGCAGACCCGGTCTTTGATGTTTTTCCTGAAAGTAAAGACATTATTCTTTCTCCAACTGCGCCTGAACCCACCAACAGGGAAACGGCGAGGCCGGGCCACAGGCCCCCAGCAGGTTGGCCACATGGATGGAGGCGCTGCCCCGACACCCTCGGCCCCGGGCTCTCCCGTCGTGGACATCAGCCAGGCTGGACCCGAGGTGTCCTACCAACAGCAGTTAGGAGTTAGGAGTCACCCAGCCATCTAACTCCTAACACCCAGTTAGGAGTTACCAAATGGACCCTCACGCGCCCACTGTCAAGTCCTCCTTCCCTTTGCCCCCTTCTACGTGTGCAGTAACCTTCTAGGAGCCCTAAATCTGCTCGGGCTCTTCCTGGCAATAGGGAGGCCAGGCTGCCACCCACCGCGACCCAGAGGCAGAGAAGTCCTGGAAGTAACTCGGGCGCGGGCGCGTAAGCCTTCGATGATCCCAGCTCCTCGCGAGTGGGCGGAGCGGAGAGGGCTGGCCAGCAAGAGCAGCGGCATCAGAGCTCCCACCACTTCCAGGTCTCTGCAAGTACTTCCGGGTGTGCTCCACACGGACTGTGTAGGCGCCTGTGGTTAATTACAAATACTCAAGGCGAAGGTTAGAGCCAAAAGAGAGCAGTAAACTACCTTAGCTGACAGTAACATCCAGGTGGGTGACACTATAGCCTCTCCAGTTAGTCATGATCAAGCCCCAGTTATGAAGCACGTTAGTGTCTGCTCAGAGAAGGGGGATCCGAAGTGGAAGACCAGGGCGTTGCTACAGCATCCCTGCCCCACCTATCGTCGCAGGTACTCAAGCACAGCCCTAGTGCCCCATTAGGGTGAATTTCACCAGGCACACGAGGCACAGCCTTTATGCACTTTGGCTTCCAGGAAGGTCTTGGTTGGCTGGGGTGAATCTGGCCTGAGGGTGAACTCGGGCGGGCGGGCTCAGGTCGCCTAGAGACTCGGGTCAGGAGAGGTGCACTGTCAGCAGAAATCACACTGATGCCCTGTCCGTTCCGTGGGTCAGCTGGAGTGGGCCCCCTTGTGTTTGGGCACTGTGTTGAAAGTAGGAGCTGATCTACCTGAGGTGATCTCGTTTACAAGCTTGAAATTAACTGGATAGGCACAGGCTACACACATGCCCACCTTTATTTACAGTTGCTCTCAAATAATTGCTCCTTTTCCTTCAGAGCATCCGTCTGTCAACCATGATCTATTGTTCCAGCTCCTACTGTATGCTTAGATCTTTACCAGCTCTTTCGGGGATCCAAGGCCACAGAAGGCCAGTTTTCTGCCTGTGAACCTGGCTCAGAACTGGGTATTAGTGCGTTAGTAGAAAAAAGGGAGGGGGCACATTAAAATCACTTCTTCTGTTGCACTTTTTTCTGGAATGAATCAAAGGCACCAGAGAAGAATATAATATTTCATGCCTGGACTTGGGCTCCGCTTCCTTTTTCTGACCCTTCCTCAACCCGGCTTTCCCTCCTTAAGAGATCTGGAATTCTCCTTACTGAGGGTGGGTGGGGGAAGAGCCAGCCCAGGTAAGTATGGGAGCCACATGGTCTCCGGAATGGAGAAAAGGAAATCATCTCCAAATGCAACTGGGCAGGTGGGGGTAGATTGAAGCCGAAAAGGAATAGGCAATCTGGATAACCCCCAAGGAAGCAGACCCCGGACCCTGGTGGTAAGGTGTGAGAAACAGTCAACATTTGGAGTTCTGGAGTCTGAAGATTTTTGGCAGTTAGATAACTTCCTGATCTGCAGTAAATCTCACGTGACCGAGAGGATGTTTCCGCAATTCTGTTGCCTGGCAACCTTCCTCTCTTCCCAAGTCTGCAAACTTAAGAGATTTCTACTAGGTCCCAGTTGACTGTGGTGCGGGCCAATATGGACCCAGGAAGGAGTCCAAGAGAGGCGGCTCCATCTCACTGACCTATTGCCTCTCGAGCTCTCAACTGCAAGGTGACACAGAGGCTCCCTTTTTGGAATGGATTCTGGCGCCCCCGTTCGAGTGGCCAACCTGTCGGTTCTGGACACTTCACAGCGGCCCAAACTAAACTTTTTTTTTCTTTTTATGTATAATTGTAAGCGTCGTCTTCCGTGGTCCCAGTGCCCTCCTGGGCGTAATTAGGGCCTGACCATTATGGAAATATATGCAAGATGTTTAACTTTCCTTAGTGAAAAAAATTTTTAAAAAGAGCCTGACACGAAATGCAGGATTCCCTCGGAAGCAGCACGCAGTGAGAGGGGCCCAGTACCCGCCAAACTTGAACCCTTCTCTGCCTGGGTGAAGGCAGGGAGAGGGGCTGAGGACCCCAAGCCCAGGCGGCTCCCTACAACCCAAATCCCTGGGTTCTTCCACAGGCCAGTTGTTGTCGCCCCTTGGTCCTTGTGGCCAGCTGGCCACTGCATCATTTCCATTCCCAAGCCCCCTAGTCATGCATGTGGGGCCTGGCTCGTTTGGCAGGTGAATAGGGAGACCTTGCTCCACTGGCATTAGGAGTCTGGGTTTTTGCGCAGGTTCTGGTCCTCTTGGACCGTCTAATGTGGGGCCGTCTAATGTTGGCTTCTGAGACGTGCAGCGAAAGGGTAATAATAGAACAGACTGGAACACAGTCTCAAGAATGCAAGGGTCAGGTCTTGCCCACTGGGTGGGAGAATGCAAATTTCTGAGCAAATCGCTTATGAGACCGAAGGATGGACTTGGGGACCCCAGAATCGGCGGTCAAGGGAGGCAGGGGGTCGCCTAGGAAGACACATTTCGTGGAAAGAGGGGATGGGAGTTCCATCATATCCCACGTTTCTAGGAAATAAACGACGGGGATTTCCCTAAAGACGAATATATAGCGATAAGGCTCACCAGGGCTAGAAGCGGCACTTTCAAACCCTTATTGGGCATAGGGCCCAGTTTTTCAAACGTAAAAACAAACTGCGCGAGGCCAAGATGCTGGCTCAAATCATCAAGTCCAGAAGCCAGGACTCAGCCCAGGCGTGCCTGGCCCTGAAATGCATTAAGGCGCTTACCACTCAGCCGCTGGCAAGGAGCTCAAGCGGGATCATCTCGACGTTCCTAACATTACAAGAGTCCTGGAACTGTCTGAACCCTTGAAGGCTTTGGGCGGAGGGATATCATCCTTAGGAAAGGAGAGCCTTACCTTAAACCTGCCGCTGGGAGGAAGTTGGAGGTAACAAATCTCCAAAAGTAGCCAGGAGTGTCTTAGTCTAGTCGTTTCACGTCACTGCCTTCCAGGCCGGCACCTTTGCACCCCGCGCGCCTCGATGCCCACTGTCGTGCGCCTCGATGCCCACTGTCGTGCGCCTGTCGGCCGCACGGAGCCAAGGCAGCAGCTGGGGGCGTTGTCGCCGGCGCCATCCCCACTCAGCCAGCGCGCACAGCCCAGCTGCTCTAGTGTTCTCATTTTGAGCCGTTTCTTTTTGGTTTTGGCTTAAAGAAATCACCTTGGTCATGAATCATTGTAATAATATCACTGGTCCGAGTATTCCGGAACGGTGAGCAGCCCAGAATCTCCCCTGAGGCGGCGGGCGCGGTGCCCCTCCAGTACCACCGCCGGTGACTAAAGCCCTGAAGGAGAGCAGCCCCGCTTGCAAATGCCCTTCCCACGCGAAGAACCCCAGAAATACTGAGGGAACTGCGCTCTAGAAACCGTGTGGGGAAACCGAGCCAAGTGGAGACAAACAAGCTTTAGCTTCGGTTATTGGTAACTCAGGCAGAGTTCCGAAAGCTCTTCGAATATTGTGCACAATTACTTCCCCTTTCCTTTCTCTTCCTACAGTTTCTGGTCCTTTTCATTTCCGTCTCGAATGCCTTGATTTTTACTGTTTCCAGACTGAGTCCCTGGAAGGAGGGGAGATTTCACTTCCGGGTTAGGGCGTTCTGGTCGGGGGAAGAAAAACCAAGTTCAACCCAAACTGGCGACCTAATCCCAGTCTCTGTTCAGTCTCTTGGATTTGGTGTTCCTAAAGTTGAATGTGGGCAAGCCGCCACAAGTAGGGGTGGAAATGATGGCAGCGGATGACGAAGGAGAAATCCACGTGTGCACTGCGGCTCCCTAACTTGGTTTGTACTTGTCTGTCAGTCACTAGAGTCAGATAATACATCACTGTTTACTAAACAAAATCGCAGGGTAGGGGGGCTAGTTACTAGTTGGCAATTAGGAACTCACTATAGTCACTCCCTCTTTCCCACTCCCCCATGACTGTAAAATGAATTCACGTACCCTGTAGGGTTTTAAAAGTCCTGTTAAAGGACCACTCATTTAGCTACCTCCAGATTTGGAATAGCGTTCCAGAGGAAATGAGGATCCAGAGCTCTTAGATTAAGAAGAAATTCAGGAACTGCTCCAGAACTTCCTCTTCATGCCCGAAGGGAAAAGAGGGCTTAACAGGGATGAGTATGGCTTCGGGGGCTCTTTAAAACAATTTGTCCTTAATGGCCACCTGGAACCACTCCTCTGTGCTGCTGACTGCCCTGAAAAGCAGGATGTGGGCTCCTGCTCCATAATGCTCTTCCCCAGGCTCAGCATCTGGAGAGTAAAGAAAAACGGAATGGAGAAAGTGAAGAGAGGATGGAAGGGCTCTGGGCTGGGATTGTCTCTGTAGGAAAGGAAACGGGAAAAAATTGCTTCCCTAAGCAACTCTCAAATCACAACCATCTCCTGCCACAGGCCTGCACATGCCCCTTCCTTGCCTTCTGGCTCATCATACATTCCATAATGCCTCAAATCCAAAATCTAAAGCGTTTTTTCTAGAGTCACCAGAACGCCTCTTTGTGGATGAAAGGAGAGCCCAGGACCCCAAGAGGCAACCACCAAACAAGTGCTGGGAGGTGGACGGACACACACAAATAAAGATGTCTGGGAGGTGGGGCTCCCAGGGTTTCACTACCAAAACTTGATACATGAGTTTCCAAGGCCCCACACTCAGTCCTCCTCCCCCAGTTTAGGGGTGGGTGGTCCCTTCTGCTCACTGGGCCAACTCTAAACTCTAGCCCTGACAATTGGAGAGAAAACTGAGGCAGCTCTTGGAAGTTAGGAACCATGCGAATCCCTTCCCATGTCTCCCTAGTCTTGAGGGGAGAGCTCTGGGCTCATGTTGGATACTAGTGGGAGAGCAGAAACTAATCCAGTGAATTAGAGTTTCAATCTCAATGCTGGTGTGGTGGGGCACAATAAGTGACACTGAGGAATCTATGTGATGGATGCTGGGCTCCTGAGTTGAAGAGAGTCTGGGAACTTCCACTATCCTGGATATTTTGGAGAAAGTGGTGGAAAAGCACTTCAACTTGTATAGTGCCCAAAGCTTCAAGTTCCCACTCCCGAATTTCCCATGACCTCAATCAGCCTCTTGGAATGCATGTTAGCGGCTCATGGAAGGCAGCTCAACTCGCTGTCAAGGTCACCAGGAGACTTGGCCCTTAGAAGAATGTAGTAGGTGGGTAGTAGAAGAACTACCTACTACTGAACAGTAGTAGAGGGCCTGGAGTATGTTTGGAGGCACAGATCCACGGCTCTGGCCACGTCCCTCATCTCTGCAATTCAGCTTCCTTGCTGACACCCAGGGTTTGCAAATACTCCTCTTAGAGTTGGTGAAGATTAAACAATATGGAGCCTGCAAACTGCTTCACACATAAGGGGCTCTCCTTAGAACTTATTTCCTTCCCACCCCCACCAAAGCAGATATTATAGCTTCCCTTGATGGAAGAACTGAGGTGGGATCCTGAGGAGCAGCAGAGGATCATTCTCAATTCCCCGGACTCTTCAGACTGAAGCTCAGGACCACTGCTTCAGTCCTGCTTAGGTGCCCCCTCACTATACCTTGCAGCACACACAGGGAACCCAGGCCTGGGACACAGGGGAGGGCCAGGACCACGTTGGTGACTGTGCCCAGTGGGGTCCAGGGCACTGTCACTGGACTCTAAGGCTCCTTCTGCCCTTCCTCTGGGAGCAAGTGCCACTCCACAGAAGCCAAAGCGTGACTCAGTGCAGGGAGCCTGGCTTCCTCACTGGCCTGACCTCTCCTCTGCTCTGAAGCTCTTGGGCCTGGTTTTGGGCTCTAGCCCCACCCCAACCCCAGGCCCCTCAGTGCCCAGATGTTACCCCTTGGGCCCCAGGCTCCTGAAGGGAAGGTAGGACTTACTATGCAGGCCAGGTTTTACTTCTTGTCTTGCTCCTGGTATGAAGCAAGGCTTTGTTCATTGAACAATTGCCCAGCTAGCAGCATATAATTACCAAAACCTGGAACAATCCCCACATCCATTTCCTCCCCTCCCCAAACAACCATCCCCTCTCCTGCCCTTGTAGGCCAGGGCTAAGACCTCTTCCATACCTGTGTGCTCCCCTACCCAGCAGCGACCACCAGGACGGCCTTTCTAGGGTCTGAAGATAGATCTCAGGAGAGGAGAGAAGGAAGCCAACAAGGCCACGGGCTGAGAAAGCCATCTCCTCACCAGGAGAAGGCCCATGAAGGCTGTGATTGAGGGAGGGCTGACTTGGTGCATGGAAGTATTTAGCAGGTTCAGTGTTATTACTGCCTAACAGGGTGTTAAAAGTAATATGAATGTGAAATACTGTGGGAAAAACGGAGTTTCCAAATCCAGTAGCGAGGCCCCTGCGTGGCGGCGTGGCCTGCCCTGGCGGGAGAGACTGGGGACCAGAGAGGGATGGGGTGGGCATCCAGACGGGAGGAGGTGGGGGGAGGTCAACTGATAGCACACCCAGGAAATCTCGATGACGCTTTCCCCTCCTGAGTAGCCAAAGCTGACGCCAGGCGGCTTCACCGCCTCCCTACTGAGTGCACAGAGAAAGACTCGGGGTTTAATTAAAATAGATAACCAGCACGTGGTAGGTTAGGTGGAAAACAAGATTTTACTGATTTTATGGGACAAACTATCCCGCCACTGGGTAGAGATGAGGCGTGTGGGTGTTTTCTGCAGGAGGTGGCATGGAGGCGAAAAAGCTAGGTCCTAGTTGATGTAAGTAAGTTTCTCCAATGGATTCCAGATCAGTTGCACACAAACCCGGCAAGCTTTCCCACTGTGCCCTGCAGACGCGGACCGGTCTTCGCGGTCTGACCACAACCCCGTACCCCCAACACACAGCTCCTGGGCCTCCCGCAAACGCTGTCAGGCGCCTGAACCACCAGGAATCAGGCCACGCACGAATCGCGCCCGGCGCTGCGTGCCACGCAAACACCTTCTCCTCGGGTGAGAGCAGGGCCCTCCAGCAAGGCCTAGAGGAAGTCCGGGGTCCCGTTCTCCCCGCACGGCGGAAAGCTACCCGCTCCGAGCTGAGTTCCGGACTGTCGTCAGCTTTTCCGACGCAAACGCGCTCCGCGACTTCGGCTGTAGCAGCATCGCGGTCCAGAGGACGAGGTGCTAAGGCCCCGTTTGGACAGGTGTCCCTGCATCGTCAGGCGCCTTGTCAGCCTGGAAACGCTCGTAGGGCTCGCTCGGGGCTTTCGGGGGCTCGTGCTGGGCGAGACAGCCTGCCTCGCTCTGTCCGCTTTTCCAGAGAGGACTGCAGCGGAGCCGTGGGGCGCCGGCGCTGGAGGTGGAAGACTAAAGATTGGGAGAAGGATCCGCAGCTCATTCTTCTGAAGCTCGAGGACTGAGCGTGTTCACGAGTGGGTGACCGCGGTGGCCCCAGAAAAACTCCATGTTCGCAAGGTAAGTCAGATCCACAGGACCGGACGTCTGCAGGGGCGCGCGTGGAGGCGAAGGGGAGGTGGGCGCGCAGGGACGGGAGCGCGCAGCTCGGCCGGGGACGCACCCGTGCGGCTGGAGGCTGGGGCACCATGGACCGGGCCGTGTCTGCTGGACCCCGGTGCTCACGAGGCCCCAGCCTTGGGTTCTGTCCCGGAGGCCTGAGCCTCGCGAGTCGCTCCCCGCGCGCCTGCACCCATAGCCGTGAAGAACCGAGTGCGCGACTGAGACCGCGTCCAGGCGCGCGGCCCGGACGGACAGGCCAGGTTCGCAGCTCGTCCCCGGGCTTCGCAAGCCTCTCGGCGCCGCGGGCCAGCCTGCCCGGTGAGCTCACTTCCTTCCGGCTAGCGGACCTGCGGTGCGGGGCCTGCTGTGGGCGTCATGCGCGAGATGCGGGCAAATCAGCCGGGAGGAGAGAAGTCGAAACCTCTACCAAGAGAGGAAATGGCCTCCTTCGTGGTCCAGCTCCGAGCGCCGGCCGTAGCGCGGGGATCCGAGGCGCCAGGGGAGAGGCAGCCTGGCACCCCGGCCTCGGCCCGGAGGCCTGCGTTTCTCCCCGTTCTTCTTTTTCCCCCAACCCCTGGCCCCTGGTTTACTCCTTTAGTTCTCACCTGTGTTCAAAAATTTGATATGTGGGCACGTTTACAAAGTCATTTCGCATTTTAAAGTCGGCAGCAGCGGAGGGAGTATTACAAATAGGCTCAGATTTAATTGGCTGGTAATTCTCCTCTCTTGCCCCTTTAATTAAACGGAGATTCTAGTGGTGCTTCGGAGCCCGCAAGTGATTATGACAAGCGTATCTTATATTTACATTAAAATGCTGTCCCCAGGGTGTAATTCAAGCCAGGACTCCATTTATTTCGAACCTGACCACTGAGGCCAGAATACAGCTCCCCAGCCCTGGAAGGATGATTTGTGGGGACTGTTTAGTTTCCTTGCTGATTTTTATTTTTGTCCAGTTCTGTTTCTGAAGCTTAAGGGAAGACCACCGATGGCTCCTGAGGCCCCAGAAAATCTTCAGCCTCAGACCCCACCGAAACCCACGCTCAAAGAATGAAAAAACATGTTTTTAAAACCGCGAATTTTGGCAAAACCAAAAACCACCATGGTGGTGCCTTCACCCAGAGAGGCACCCAAGCAGAATCTTCAGCCAGGACAGTGGACCGCATCAGCCGTGCGGTGGACTGATTCCACGCAGAGTCCAGCAGCCGGGCTTCCTGACCGCGTCTCTCCTCCCGCGCTCTCTTCGTTGCCACTTCGCCTTTCTCTGATCCACCAACCTCCCTCCGCGATTCCCCAAGAATCCTCGCTTGTTCCTTGGCCCCGGTCGCCGCCTCTCTCCGACCAGGGACGCAGCAGCACCAGGCGCGCTCACCGTGGGGCCCCGCGCTGTCCCCCCCCCCTCCGCGGCCTCCGCGCCTCCTGACAACTCCCAGGCTCTAAGCGAAGCGCGTGTCCGTGTTGTCACCAGATACACCAGTGCTTTTGATGAGAGCTGCCTCACTGCTTTGCTTTTGGAAACATCATGTCTTCTTCCCAAGAGAGAAGAATGTTTTCCTGGACTGGCTTAAACACCACAGACACACACACACACACACACACACACACACACACACACGCACGCACGCACACACACGCACACACACAGGACAAAGTATCTGTGAAAACAGCCTCCAATAGCTGTCGTGGAGTCCAGTAAAGACTTTTAGGAAATATGAAGACCGGCCTCCAGGAACCCACCCCCAGGTTATTACTTCTCTGGCGACCTTTCTTCCTGCCTCAGTCTCCACATCTCTCTCCTTTTTTTTCTTCAAAACTTTTCCGGCTACTGTCTCCTCCTTATTTCTCTTAAATAGGAGATCCCTGGAAATAACTAAGGCGAGGAACCCACCACCCCCAGTTTCACTCATTAGTGGCTTGTGCTGGCCAGGGACCAGAAGCATCTCTGAGCCTGAGTCTTCTCACCTGTGAAAAAGAGGTTAGAACTCCAAAGTCCCACTTCCACTCTGAACTTCTATACAGTTAAGGCAAAACTTTTCTTCTGAATTTCGGAAAGACTGAAGATACATATACATTCTAGTAATGTTCTGTGCCACGACACAGATAAGGACATTTTAAACTTCTGCTGGTGCCCTTTTTGGCTGGTTCCTCCCAGACCAGCCTTCCTTTTGACGAAAAGAGCCTCAGGGTGGAGAACACCAGGGGTAGGTCTGATCACAGCCACCATCCAAGACCACTTGTGGTCACATGATTCATTAGGACCCTTAATCCTCATCTGACCCGCTGATTCAAGCACTGCCAGTGAAACCTCATAAAACTGGCCAAGAGGCTAGCCAACATATGCGCACACTAATGAGAGTTGTGTGAGCCTTAGGCTTCCAGTCTGATGAACAGCTCTGGGGCTGCAGGGGGCAGGGGTTTGGGGTCCTTTTCACCTACCAATGCCCTTTAGTCCTACCAGAACATCATTTGAACTCAGTGGGTGATCTGAAAGCTACCCCTGCTTTGGAAAGTGGCTTAACCACAGTAACTAAGGCTAAAAACCTGGCAGTGGGTCCCTGAGAGGGACAGGCAAGAATCTCTTCAGAGGCAGACAAGAGAATCAGCAGTGAGCTTTTGTTGTCATTATTGCATCTAGTATTATTATGAGAGAGGGCCAGAAGAATAACTAAGTGAAAGAAGAGAGATTTTTGGCATTAATAGAAAGAATGAATTCTTAATAACCCCAGCCCTGAACACACACACACACGCGCGCGCGCGCACGCACGCATGCACACACGCACATGCACACATGCGCATTCACACACTAATAGAGTAATAGCTATATTTCATCAAGAAGCTGAAGATCTTTCAACCCCACTGACAAGGATAAGGGAAGAAAGCATAGTGAGGAGGCTTCCACCATTGACTTGAGCCAGTTTAGCAGCTGCAATTCTGGCCAGGTACCAGGAAGTCACAGAACACCCCAGATAGCAGGACTGGCCCCATCCTTGGCAGGCGGCCCTGTGTATAGCACTTTTCCTATAAGGCATGTCTTCTCCATCTGCATCTGACTCCTAGGTAGAAAATGGTCGGAGTCAGTCACTGTTGGACAGTAAGACCCCTGAGCCTCTCTGAGAGCTGCCCTAATGTAACTGATGTAACTGGAGGTGCCATCTGCTTTGTATATAGGGAGCTGTCAACTCTGGCTTTATTTTTGTCTCTTTAGATTTCAGAGGACAAAATACCTGAGGTCTATGAAGTCTACATATACTAACCTGTTACACTACAGAATTTATCTCAGTTGTTTTAAAATACATGTGCATTTCCCAATCTCCCCCCCCCCCGCACCCCACTCCATTTGTAACCCATACAAAATATGTCTACAGACTAAAACGTGACAGAACCTTTCCGAAAGTAGGAGGAAATGTATTTGTGACTTACTTGATGCCTAACAATTTAGTCCTTTGAAATTTAACTGGGGGGAGGGACACACCAAAAAACGAGAAACCACTTTTTTGCAGTTCTAAATCTGATCACCTCACTCTTTCTGTTTGCCTTTCTTCCGTTCTTTCTTCCCTTTCCCCTTACTGTTTGGATTCAGCAACACAGTCTGGAGCCTTAGGGATCATTTGTTCTGCATGTGCCCTGTCTTCTCTTTCACTGATATTTTAAAATTACAGTCAGGAGGCATCTCACACCGTTAGCAGATTGTATTTGACATGAGCCTCTTTAAGTTCTTCAAAGCTTCCAGGGATCTGCTCCCATCCCCCAAGCCCTCTTGATCAGCAGAACAGATACAAATGGAGTAAACTGTAGCCTTCTGGAGTCATAGCACTTCCATTCCTATTTGCTTTTCTATGCAGTAGGGAGCTCTGGAGGACTATGAAAGAAATTTGTAGCAATGAGAAAGAAACTGGACTGATGGAGAAAGGCTATTCACATACATGTTTTATATATTTTTGGACTGTGAGAGTGTACTGCCTATTTATGAGAAATTAATCTCAGGGTATATATGATAGATGCTAGATGCTGAATACTACTAGACATAATATATCTTGAATAGGAGGATCTAGAGTCCATTTATGGAGAATATTGGATTGAAAAGTATGTAATAAACTTTCTGTTTTGTTCCATGGGTTGTAAATTGGAAATCTGATTAGAAAATAGTATTTTAATGCAGAAGTATAGGGGCCTTCTGCTTCCCTGATGGCTCAGATGGTAAAGAATCTGCCTGCAGTGCGGGAGATACAGGTTTGATTCAGATACAGGAAGATCCCGTAGAAGAGGAAATGGCAACCCACTCTAGTATTCTTGCCTAGAGAATCCTATGGACAGAGGAGCCTGGAGGGCTACAGTCCATAGCGTTGCAGAGTCAGACAGAACTGAAGCAACTGAGCGCGCGCGTGCACACATACACACACACACACGTAGAAGTATGGAACTTTAGGTAAGGCAGAAGGTAATTCCTTTTCTGTTCTCAGAAATGAATATTTGCCAATTGAAAGCCATTGGCTCATCCAGTTAAGCCAGATCACTAGAAACACTGATTTGCAGGACTGACCAAACTCTCAGTGCTAACGGGAAAGGCTGAGCTAGAACACATTTGAAGGACTGACACTTTCTAATAATGTTTGAAAATGGACAATTTCTTGTATAAGAAAGAGGATACCCTTTCTCAGAAATGGTTGCCTGTCAGCACATTCCCACTCTTACCCTTCTCAGGGTGGGCTGAACACTTCACAATGGCAATCTGCCATTGCCCTAGGCTTTAACCAACTGCAAGATTCTTGTTAGGCTAATTCTACTCAGGAAGCCTACACCAAAAAAGAGAGTAAAAATTCCTCTAATGATATTAATTCAGAAACTAACGGATCAACGAAGCAGTGAGCTGAATAACCAATCCACTCCATCCCCAGATCATTAAATAGTCCCTGGATGCCAAAAAACTTTTAGTGAGAACTGCCATGCTCTTTAAAAAGTATGGATAAATAACAAGGACCTACTGTATAACACAGGGAACTATATTCAATATCCTGTGATAAACCATAATTGAAAAGAAATTAACACAACATTGTAAATCAACTATACTTCAATAAAAAGTTTTAAAATGTGCAAATAAACAACTCCACCCAACTGGCAACCCATCTCATCAGCTCACACTGGAGCTCACACTGCTTGCAGTTTTTCTGGGGGCACAGTCCCTGATGGTAAACAACTGAAACCACTCCTGTGGCAAAGGTGAATTGCAAAATGAAAGGGACTTTAAAAAACTTTTATGTAAAGGTATGGTATATAGAAAAACCACATGGGAGATCATCTCTGCTCTACTCACTCATGTTAATAAACAAGCCTCCCATAAACACAGAATCAGACCCTCTTTTCCCACAAAAACAGGTGGTCATCTGTGTAATTTCTAAGGAGGTACTACTTGATTATGTCAGAAAGTGGGAGAGATTTCAGCAGGGGGGCCAGGAGAAAGAACAGGGCAATGTTTGTGAGACCNTGTTAATAAACAAGCCTCCCATAAACACAGAATCAGACCCTCTTTTCCCACAAAAACAGGTGGTCATCTGTGTAATTTCTAAGGAGGTACTACTTGATTATGTCAGAAAGTGGGAGAGATTTCAGCAGGGGGGCCAGGAGAAAGAACAGGGCAATGTTTGTGAGACCCTCAAAGGTGGCATTTGGGGAAACCAGTGAAGCAGGAAGGAAGGGAAGGAAGTTGAAAGGGCCCTTGGTTTCTCCAGCTGTTATCGGCAGTTTGAACACGTGGAGTCAGGGTTTTCCAAAGACAAGGAATAGAAAGTACAATTCTTTCCCCCACCTCCTTCCACCCCCAGTTCCCTCCACCCCCTCCTCCAGGCAGGTCTTCCCCTAAATGAGTATCTTCACGCTGGAGAGTTTTCCTCCTGCTGGGAATGTGCAGAGGTCACTTTTAGAGCCAAATATCATCATTTAGTAAAACTCACACTGTGGTTATGGAAGCAACAGAAGGAATCAAGGTGTTTGTGCTAAAAAAAAGACTGCAAGAGCAGGTCTGGCTGGGAGTGGGAATATCCAAACGGGTTCTTCATATTTCACGTTTTATAGACAGTCTTTTCCCTAAAGGATATACTTTCATTAGGTCATAAATGCACCAACAGATGAGACAGGCAAGGAGGGTATATGTGTGTGTGTGTCTGCGCACGCGCACACCCTCTCGACTTGGGGGTACGGAGAAGCGGCTCTTAGTAGGAGGTGGGATCCTGGCCGAGGGTGCCCGCCGGCCGCCCACTCCCGCAGGCGGAGGTCAAAGACCGCCCCGTAGAGGAGCCCTAGGAAAGCCTTTCTCTCCTCCGCCTTAGTTCTTAGGTTTCCGGTGGGTCCACCGAAGCTCCTAACTGCCCGAGGTCCAAGCACTGACTCGCTACAGGCCACAAAATGGGTAGAGGGCTGACATGCTTTTTCGAGAGTTTGTTAAACATTTTAACTCAGAAAAGTTTCCTTATTGGGGCCTCTGTGCCAGAGCCTAGGAAGAAGGGAAATGGATTTTCTGGCGACTTTCACCTCCCGGTAGACCTGGATTGGAAACATTTACCTCCTCCAGCACCCAACAACGGCGACTAGGTGCCCTGCTCCAGACAGGACTGGGTTCTGCAGACGTGGATCCCTTGTCACCATCCACCACCCTGGCTTTTTTCAGCCCATTTCTCCAAGAGCAACTGACATCAACTCGCCGCCTATATCGAATCCCGGAGGACGTTTCAATCCGCAGCACTGATTTCACACTTAAACAGTCGGTAGCAATTTTGAAATTATTGTATAATACCACCTGGATGATATATTGTCTGTCTAGGCCAGATTAGCAAGCCACGCGCGCATACATTATGTTTAAATCACACCCCGAAACGGGAAGAAAATGTTTCAGTAGGGATCTACAATGCCGCAGAGGGAAACTAGAGCAGTAATTATTTCCCTCTTTTCTGATTTCCTGTTTCTAAAGAAAGCACTGGTATCAAGGACGAGTTAGGTAATGTGAACTAAAAGGCTAGCAGGTCGCTGTCATTTAAGCCCAATCACAGTTCGTAGTTCAAGGAAAACTGCCTTTAATTGACATCGTGTATATATTCTTCTGCTACTCTCGGACTCCCCACGCAGGGACGCCCCCCAGAGTATTTATTTCTAGGGCTGGAAACAAAACAACTAACCCGGTCTGCCGCGTAAGAGAGCGTTCCAAGATGGACTGCCGGAGAAAGGCTTTTTGACCCCAGTGGAAATTAGTCATATTGACAGACGCCCGGGGAAGGTAAATTACCCCGCGCGCTGACGTTACGCAGAAGCGCGCCGGTTGCAACTCCGCCTCGGCGCCCGCGGGGCCAGAGGCTCTGTTAGTCTCTCCAGATTCCGATAAATCCCCACTCTACTTCTCTGGGGCTGGGATTTCAACGTTAAGGAGACGGGGAGAGCGGTAAAAAGGTGCTAGAGAGGAAAAGGGCAAGAGCAAACCAAAAAAGGAGGGGAAGAGAAACTCTGTGCGTCCAGGGCAACCTGGACGGAGACCCAGAGCAAAGGAACAGAGTCCGCAGGGGAAGGAGGGAGGGAGGTAGGAGGCGGGGAGGGGTAGGGCCGCGCCGCTCCCCGCTCCCAGGTCCGCCACTTGGGAGGTCCCGGCCCAGCACAGGCCTGGCCAAACGTCCCCCCGGGAGGCTCGCGGCTCGGGCGGGGTCGCAATTACACCTCGGCTCCAGGCGAGGACTTAAAAACCGAACGGCGGGGGCTGCTGTCTGGAAGCAAGGCCCCTGCGGTCATCAGAGGGGGGCCAGGCCCGTGCACAGGAACCTTTTACAAGGCATGTGGGTACAAGGAAAAAAAAAAAATCAAAATAAACCACTTTCATCCAGCGTGGGCCGTGAAAATAAAAGCTGCCTTCTAAAGAGGGCAAGCGGGAGTTTTGAAATTCAATGTGTGTTTTGCTGTTATATAAAGTTTTGTGATTTTACCTGATGACCAGGGGAAAGAACTGTCAGATTGTTTTTCTCCAAGAGAGGGCTGTAACAGGGAGTTCACAGATTTCTGTCAAGTCATCTTTTGTCCCCGGACTGCAATCAACTGCATACATCCACACAGATCATTATACAAAGTGTAGAGGGAATACTGCGAGAGGGGGTTATTACTGACTTAAAATAGGACGTAGTGGTCCTACCTCTATTCTGAGTTTGCAGAGGGGGCAGAAGGAAGAGAGTCTAAAGCGTGGCCTCTGATTTCAGCAGAAGTTGCACCTGAAGACTCGGCTGCAAAAGGCCCAGGTCATCAGGGAGCAAAGACGTGGAGAAATGCGCCCAGCGGCTGCCGGGTGGGCGCCCAGCTAAGCCCCGGCCAAACCCTCGAGGTGCAGAAGGCGGTGCCTCCAGGGCAAGCCGGGGCCGAGGGAGGCCGCCAGCTCTCTTCCGACCCCCAGCACCTTGGGCCTGGCGTCTGCAGTATTTTTAGCTCCTCTGCCGGTTCCATAGAGACTCTTTTGTAAGCGGATCTGAGACTTTCCAAGCTGCCCTTACTCGGAGGGGTGTGGAAGTAGGCGGAGGCGGCTGCACGGGTATTCTGAAGGAGAGATCAATGTCTTCTTTAAAGCAAAACTCGCTCTCTCCAGGTTTCTGTCCTTCATTTTCTCTCTTTCGCCTCCGCCCCAGGTCCGTGGGAACACGCCGAGTGCCTGAGTTAAGAGGTCTGGATGGTTGGGG
This sequence comes from Neotragus moschatus, assembly GCA_006410615.1. Classification (NCBI taxonomy): domain Eukaryota; kingdom Metazoa; phylum Chordata; class Mammalia; order Artiodactyla; family Bovidae; genus Neotragus; species Neotragus moschatus. The sequence continues at coordinate 629,763 of SJYA01001183.1, forward strand.
TCGAGAAATTGGAGCAGAATCAGGGTGCTCCGCGCGCCCCGCCTTTCATCCTCTTCCGTTCCCCCCATCCCCCTCCACCTGGGCACCCTTGGGAGGGGACAGCATCTCGGAAGGAATCTCCATCGCTTCCAAAGAGATAGCGAAGGGGCTGTTTAATGGTTAGATAAAAGTTTAAGTCCAGTAGTTTCTGCAAAGAAGTTTCCAACCTTATGTGTGTCCAGGAATACGAAGTTTGGGGCCCAGACTGGCATCTTGCAAGTGGGCGGATGTTGATGGCTTGGAGAGCTGAGTCTCCCTGCTCTGCGTCTCACCTGGGAGATGCCCTGGTCCAGCTTCCGCCGCCCCAGTCCCCCCTACCCGCCACGGTTCACACCGAGCCCCAGAGGCTCTCGAGGCTGTCCGCACGCCCTTCCCGGTTCCGAAGGGCAGCCCCCGCCTCCTTCCCGGGCTCTGTACGGCCCCTGAAATTGTCCCGGTGAGGCGGGTCGGCACTCCATCCGGGAGAAACGCGGGAGGAAAGCTGGGGGCCAGGCCAAGCGGCTCCGCTTCCTCGTAAGATTCAGTCTCCCGCCCTACCCATGCCGTTCACCTCGGCTGCCTGGGGTGCTCCGAGGAGCCCTCGCATCCCCGACGCCGCGCCCCTACCCACCGGATTGCCTTCGGGGCCCTTGGGTGCGGAGTCGACGGCGTGGCGCTGGGCCGGGCGAACACGAACGACCAAGGCCGCCAGTCTGCGCCGTTAGCAGCCTGGTAACCTTGCGGGTCTAAGATGCTCAGGAGGAGGAGGAAGCGCAGAGAAAAAAGAAAAGGAAGGGGTCGGGGCGGAGGGAGCCTAACACACACACACACACGCAAGCAAGCAAAACCAACTTTGGTGTTGGGCTTTTTCAGTTTCACACGAAGCGACCTGGAGTATCTGGAGAAGGTTTTTGAAGACGTTAGGAGGGAGGGTGAGTTTTCGGCTGAGAAACTCAATCTGCCATACAGTAGCGGCCCCATCTGGGATCTGTCACTGCTGACAGCACCACAGGGCACCGCCGTGATCTTCTGCACAGCCTGCACTCCCCGGAATACCCTCCTTAATCAAAGGATGTCTGCGCGCGCCCGGGCTCAGCTGACCGCGCCGGGAGCAGAGCGGCTGGTGAATTCCAACCCCCCCCCCCCCCCCCCCCCCCCCCCCCCCCCCCCCCCACCC
>SJYA01001183.1:631019-641189 GCA_006410615.1 Neotragus moschatus
CCCTCCCCACGGACAGAGCCCTGGCCCCTCGTGTCTCCCTAGCACATTCATTAAAAGGGGAAAAGAGACAGAGGCTGATGTCATTGCTCTCAGAAGATCATAAACGTAAAAGTCATCCTGTGAGAATCTCTGAAAATGACTTTAATGAATAATTTCAGAGACAGTTATGGCTCTGGGTGATTACTGAGCGAGAATATGAAAACCAGATTTGCAAAGTGAAGGCGATGGTCAGGCGGCTCCGCGGCCACTTTCTCCCAGTAAAACCGCATCAGTTTGCTTTCATGACCAAGTTCTACTCACAGAATCAGTCTGAATTTTCTTCTTCAAAAATAAAACAACACACACAGTTTTTGTTTCCTGTGTGGCTGCCTTACCCTAAAGACAAAATGTCAGCTCAAGGCAACAACAATTCACTTTAAACAGAAGGGAATCCTGTACCAGCATAGTGGCTTACTTCTTTCCAGAAGGGAAGAAGTATTTACTGCCATCTTAATTTAGAACGATACCTTTTTTGGCCTCTTCTCTAGGCAATGAAGTTTGAAAACTCTCTGCCAGAGTAAGTGCACTGTTTGCTCTAAGTTCTTTCAGCAGGGAGAGCAGCAAACAAGCAAACAGCAAATGACCCCACGTCCTACTGAAAACTGCACATCTCCCTGACTCCTGAGTTCTTGCTCACCAATGAATTGAAAGATGGTTTGGTGCTAAAATGAGGAATGACATTTAGAAACCCTCCATCTGGTCCCAGGGAAATATCAGGTTGAGTCTGGTTGTTCAGGATTAGTTGTGCATTAAATATACTATTTGAAAAAACTGGGTTGTAAGTTGGGGTGGGGGCTGGTGAGTACCCTGTGATCCTTTCTGTAAATGGTTTAGCTGCCTGCAATCCTGTCTCCTTTGCTTAGAAATGGAAACACGGATTCATTCTCTGGGCCTGTGGGCCATGTTGATTCATCCCATTTAATTCAAGTAAAAGTTGATGCATGCTAAGTGCAAGACAGTATCACAGGAAGAAGTGATGTGTTTTTGTTGGTTTTGTTTGTTTGTGAGTGATCTGAATGACTCAGAACACAGCCAGTCTCCACTATTAAAGCAGAACCTGGGGAAGCCACTAACCAGCGCTGTGGGGAATTACTTGGTGTGGCCTGAAGCACAGATAGGTACACCCTCCTCCACTTATTAAGGATCCAATCTCTAAAAGCTTCATTCTCTATCCCCACACCACTCCCATATTTCCTTTCCCCTCTGCTAGGGATATGGGTGGGTAGGAGGGAGGGGCCAACCTCTCAGTGTGAGGCTTTCACCAACCTAGGAGGAAATGGTTCTCTTCCCTTCTAGATTACAAGACCACTTTGGAGTTTGCTGTACTGAGTTGCCTGGAAGAATTGAAGAGAGGTGAACATTTGTGAAATTTTCTCAACTGCATCTCCTATTTATTTTAGATACCTTAGTCCCCAAATAGATCTTCTCATCACTACTCTCAAATCACGGTCTACGACTTCTTTTCCCTCTAGCTAAATTATCTGTAGCCTTTGAGTAAATGCTTAGCTTGGCCTTTGCAGCCTGTGCTGAAATAAATCACATCTTCTGGCTTTTTGAATCTTTGCTTTGCTTAGTTAAATAAAGGTGTGGGGCTGATCCGTGATATGGCCAATTCTGTCCCAGGAAAGACTTTAAATAATGCAGTCCTGGCCCTTCACCATGAGAAAGCCATCCCCATGCCAATTGTCCAGTGTTTCACATGGGCCCTCTAGAGTGCCATGGGTGAGGGGCTGGTTGTAGTGAATGTGTGTGGCCTTAGGTACTGGTTCCCTAACTCCCTGGGGGTGTCTCGGAAGCTGAAGACTTCAGGTCTTACCCTGACTAGCTGAAGCAGAATTTCTGGTGGAGGTGGGGCTGTATCTATAATTTTACCAGGTTTTTCAGAGATTTGCAATCACTAGGGTGATTTAGCTCAAACCTAAAGGGTTCTAGAGTTGGATTCACACGAAAGATCAGGCCAATGCCACAGGGCAGGAGGGTGGGAGGTCAAGGGTATCCTCCTCCCCGTGCAGGAATTACTCAGATATACCCAGCCTCTGCCCTGGGCACCGACTCAGTAGGAAACAAAGCTGCCCAAGGCATCCTTCCCTGGCAAACTGTCAGGGTTTGTGTCAAGGATATCTCCTGCGCGGGGAAGGGGAGGCAGGAGAGAGTCTAGAGCCTCAGATCCTTGGGCTGTAATAGCAGGTGCAAAGACGGAGGCCTGGAGAGACCTCCGGTTCCATAATCAGCGTCTCTCAGGCCGCCCAGCTGGGCAGAAACTCACTATTTTGGCTCGAGGAGTGTAAGGATCAAACGGGTCCCAGTACCAGGAGGACGACCCGCCCCCTACCCCTAAGAGCCACCTCCTCCTGGCAGCCCGACCTGCATGGGCACCGCTGCAGGGGCCCCAGCTGTTGGTGTAGGAGAGCAGCACCCCCAGGGCAGGGTTAGTGGAGGAGCGTGCGGTCGGGTCAGGACCAAAGGCTGGAGCCTTTTCCAGGCCGGAAGCATCAGACGCAGTGGGTTGGAAAATTTAAAGTGGGGACGGGCCCCGCCGAAGCGTTCAGCGGCCCCACCTCATCTTAAAAAAAAGAAATCAAGAATGTCTTCTCGACTAAAAATACATATTGAGAAAGTCCCCGCGCACAGACGTGGGGAGCGTTCCAGCTGCCGGCCTGGCCCGGGAGGACTTGGCCACGCGGCCGCCGATTACACCCAGCTTGGCTGGGATGGCTCCGAGCCGTCTGCCCTGACGTCAGCCCGGCTCCGGCCGCGCCGCGGCGAGATAGGCAGCGCGGCTGGGCGCGGGCGCGGCGCTAATCACTCCCAGATGGCCCTAATAGCGGAGATAAAGACGGACGGAGCGGCCGGGAATAAATTTGTAATCAGGGCTCTACCATCTGATCATCAAAGCGGCCCAACTGCTGGGAGAATTGGAAGGGAATGTGCATGTGTGTATAGCGGGGGAGTCGGTTCAGCGGAGAGGCGGGGGGAGCGCTCCTGCACAGGGACTGGCTTGGGCAGGGTGAGAGGGGACAGGAGAGGACGCTTGTCCTTGTGCCTAGGAGTCCCTGTCCCGCGTCCCCGGACGGCCGAGCCCCCCCGCCGCCGCTGGGGAGCTGAGCCTGGCCCCAGGACACCCGCTGCAGGCGGTGCGCACTTCAGTCTTCCTCTCCTAGAGCTGCCCCTCTCTGGCCAAGCAGTTAAAACACTTGGTTCCCCCATTCACCACACCCCCCCCAACACACACCCGTGGACGTAAATCCTACAGCACGGCTGGGCTTCCGAGGAAGCGGGCTGCCCCCCGGGCTCGGGGCCTCTCCAGGGTCTTTCCTCCGAGGGGTGCGCGGGCTTCCACAGGCCGGGGCCCTCGTCGGCGCCCCCTCCTCGCGCGAGGATGTGGATGGACCGGAGGAGTCAAGCCCGGTTGAGCGAGTGGGTCCCTTCAGGTCAACAGATCCGGACAAGACAGGCGGCGCCCAGGATCCCGATGCAGCCCTCCCTGGGGCACAGGCCTCGCGCCTCCTCTCATGGGCCGCTCGGCTCGTCACCTACCGCCAGTCCAGTGTCCAGATGCAGGCGCGTGGGTGGGACTCGCGCGCAGGGAGAGAGCGCGCCGCAGTGGAGGAGGAAGTCGGGAGCAGCGAGCGCTGCTGGAGACAGGAAACGCTGAGCTGTTTCCCGCGCTTTGTAGAGCCATGGCTCAAACGCAGCGCCGGCTAGAGTGGTACCGCGTGCCTAGTGTACTGCCCCTGCACACACACGCGCCTCGGGCCCTCGCAGCTGGCTCCGGTTTTCTCTGCAAAACTAGTCGCTCGGAAGCAGCTCACGCCTCCTTCGACTCCGTGTGGCTTTGCATCTGTCTCCCTCGGCTCCCTTTCCAGCGAAGTCCGAGTGCACACAACTCACTCCTCGCCTGGCGACCTCAACCACGCCGGCCAGTCCCGGATGGCGGCCAGCAGTGGTCCATGCGAAGGGGCAGGAGTCCAGCCGCCCTCCAGCCCCGACTCAAACGCGCACACTTTGTTTTCCAAGGGGCCTGGAGGCTCCGTCCCTGGCGCCACGGCTGCGCCCACCTCAGGGCGGGGACGACCAGGCCTTCTGGTCGTGCTAGCCCAGAGAAGGGCAGCTTAGGTGAGAGGCTCACCTTTCCTACATGCCCGTACTTATTGGCTAACAGACTGGGCGGCTGGGGTCGCCCACCGACCCCCTAGAGCGTGGTCCTGGGATTGAGAAGGCAAGAACTCCCAAGTGAACTTGCTGTCATCTTCTTGGCACTTCCACCTGAAAAAAACGCTGAAAGCCACAGTAAGTGTCCTGTCCTGGCGAAAAGTTCTGGGAAATTGCGGCTGGGAACAGGGTGTGTGGTCAGGTTCCTCTCTGTCGAGTTTCCCAAATTACTTCCCAAGAAGTTGAGAATGGGTCTATTGGTCACACGCGCGCGGGCGCGCGCCCGCGGCGGCGAGCCCTAGGCCCGCAGTGCTCCAGGGTTATCAGGCGCTCGGCCTGCGCAGCGGTCTGGGGCCCGTCCCTGACAACCAGATCCACCATCAATTTACCTTCCGCCGCCCCAGCTTCCCATTTAGCTTTTAACGTCAAATCCTGCATTTTTGTCGGCTCCGGCCTGTCTAGAGAGCTTGTGATTTCGCTGCAGGAGTAATTGCTTTTAACAAAATGGCAGCAACCACATTATCCAAGCAATTAAAACAGAGGCCTTTTAGCCAGTCCCACAAGGCAGGAGCTTGAGGGGAAAAAAAAATTTTTTTTTTTTTTTGGATGCAAAGGAGAAAGGGAGTTAAAAGGGAAAGAAATGTGTAGAAGAGAAAAGCATGGATTCGTAGAAGAAAAGCCTGCCTAGTCCACCACTTCGTGCCCCGGGACTTGACCACGTGGGACGACATGCGGGATGTTTTGCGAGTTGAAGCATCAGGTTAGGGAGTTCGGCAGCCCCTGGGTATCGGGTCTGCTGGATGTCTGGCCCGTTGGGGTTGCCCGTGGGTTGGCTGGAAGGTCCAAGTGCTGGAGGTGTCCAAGCACTGGAGATGCAGAGCCCTAGGAAGCGGCGCGGCGGGCGGGCAGGAGGGCAGCGCGGAGGCCCAGGCCAGACAAAAGAGGCTTTTCTGGAGCGTGGGTTTAAACGCACGTGCAGCAACCCACGGCCTCGTAGCGATGGTACTGCCGGGGTGTTCTGATTCCCTTCTGCTGGCTTTTAACAGACCAGATAAAGTGTTAAACCCCCTAGAAATGCGTTAAGGCTCAGATGGCAAGGAAGACCAGCCAGCCCAGGCCCGCACGGGCACACAGGCACGTGAAGATAACTCCTGTTTAGAAAACCTCACTTCCTCCACCACCATACATTCCATGCCCTTGGTAACAACTCCTTCCCTCCACCGGTAGGTTCTGGCATCTTTTCTCTTGAATGGATTAGCGTAAAGACGCAAAGGGCGGCAGGAGAGGGAGGGAGCCACTCGGTCAAACGGACAGCAATCCCAAGAGTAATANGAAAACCTCACTTCCTCCACCACCATACATTCCATGCCCTTGGTAACAACTCCTTCCCTCCACCGGTAGGTTCTGGCATCTTTTCTCTTGAATGGATTAGCGTAAAGACGCAAAGGGCGGCAGGAGAGGGAGGGAGCCACTCGGTCAAACGGACAGCAATCCCAAGAGTAATAGAAAATCAGGGCGCGCCTCCCTCCGCCACCCCCCCCCCCCAGCGCTATAAACAAAGGCAAGTGTCTGTAAACACAGCCCTGCGCCCACCACGTCGGCCCAACGCCCGCTGACCCGAGGGGAGAAAGTTCAGATCGCTTTGGCCGAGTTGTTCTAACCCCGCGCCCTCACGTCGTCCGCCGCCCGCAGAAGAACCCCGCAGCGCCGCTCGGAAAGCCTACAGCCTGGCTCTAGCGAACTCGCCGGTGGCCCGGGAGGGGCTCAGAGGCGGCGGCGGCCGGAGTAGGACCCCTGGGATGGAGGGGGAGAGTCTGTGCCCGGGGCCGGGGTGCGAACGAACATCACCCCGGGGATGGGTTCCAAGGTGGAAACCCTCTGGCAAGCCGCCTTCACAACAGATTTGAACGCGCGGCGTCTCATGAAAGAAAACCGCTTTTGAATACGTTTTGCCTTTCTTCTCTCCTCCGCTGCGTACCCCCAATGCCTCCTCCTCCTCTCCCCTTCTCCAGCCTGCCGAGCCGTCTACGGCACTCGAGCTCCTCCAGCTCCTGGAGCAGAGATTCCGCTCCGACCAGGCCCACGGGCGAAGGAGGCTGGAGACTTCCTCCTGGGAGGTGCCTAGACTCCCCGAGCCCGAACCTCCGGCCGCGGGATCAGCCCCGGCGGCTAGCAGAGGGGGAGGGAGCCCTGGGCCGGACTGGCCTGCGGCCGGGAGGACTACAGACACCGCGCGGTTAATATTGAGTTCCCTATAACGCCTTGTAAATCTAGCGCCAGCTTCACCCCCCTTTAAATCCTCGGTCGAGTTCGCGATTTCTTACTTGACGTGGAATTCCTTGTTACCTAATCATGGACTTTTTCCGAGGGCCCTCCCCCTCCCCCGGGCGGCTCAGAGTAGTCTCCCCCACCTCCACCTACCCCCCATCCAGACGACCAGCAAAAACCTCCTCTTTTCCTTTCTCCTGGTCTTTTTTCCCCTTAACTTGGATGAAAACCCTATATTTTGAATTAAAAACCCTAGACTAGCCCCTGCGGCTCCAATAAGGGCTAGGTTCCTTCCCCAAAATTCTTCCACCGAAAATGGCTCCTCCAGCAAAACCCATAGCCCCCTACCACACGGCGTCTGGTTGATTTCAGGTTGATTTCAACCAGGACAACTTTCCACCTTTGGAGCAAACGGCTTAGGCCTCTCTGCGGCCCAGACCCTCCTCCTACAGACCACTCGGTGCTCTCCTGGAGGCAGAGACAGAGGGAAGGAGGCAGGACTCATGGAGCCCAGGTCCTTTGGCAGGACTTTCACCAAGGACATCTGTTTTTAAAGGGCTTCCTCACCGGCCCTGCCTTCAAGGTTGCTCACGTTGAGGACTGATCAGAACCACTGACTGTATCAAACAAAGTTAGAGGCAATCACGATAATTTAGTTTACTTCTGAATATTTTAAATATAATGAAAACAAATATAACAGTTTTGTTTTCAAAACTCTCTTGAGGTATCAACCATTAAAAGATAGGGGTTTTGTAAAAAAAAAAAAACACACAGTGGTTTATTGAATACTTACAACGTTTACACCTTCAATATTAATTCCACTTAATTTTAGAGGATGGAAGTGCACAAAACAAGGAGCTGCTGGAAACATCTTCAAAGTGGGAACCATATCAGATGGAACTGTGGCGCTAGACACTTACCCCCAACATAAATGATAGTGGTGGTGGTTTAGCTGCTAAGCCGTGTCCTACTCTTTTGCGTCCCCATGGACTGTAGCCCGCCAGGCTCCTCTGTCCATGGGATTTTCCAGGCAAGAATACTGGAGTGGATTGCCATGTCCTTCTCCAGGGGACCTTTTCCACCCAGGGTTCGAACCCGAGTCTCCTACATTGGCAGGCGGATTCTTTACCGCCGAGCCACCAGGAAAGCCCAACGGACATGTTAGCCGCCCGTTTTCTGCTTTGAAATAATACTTTATAATCCCCAGGAATATTTATATCCAAAGGCCAAGTATTAAAGATACACTTCACATACACACTAGTGTCCCGCTGTCTTTATCTGGAAGGGTTTAGGTAAGTGGAGAGGGAGCATCGCTGGTGTCTACACAGCAGGAGGAAACATTCACAAACAGAGACTCTACAAGACAACGACGGGATCCCTTACCACGAAGGAGTGTCCTCTTCATATTAAAATACGGAATGCTTTTCTTCAAATATCCACTTTTTTTTTTTTTTTTGGAGGGGAAAGTGGGGATCGGATGCCTCAAAGGGGGGCAAAGAGAGGGAGGCACATTGCACATAAATAAACCGGATGATCCAAATGCAGGAAGTCCTCAGAGCGGAGCATGCAGAGCTTGCCTGGAGTCCTGGGTCTGCATCCAGCTCCTGGGCCCTGCTGGAGCTCTCCTTCTCTTCCTCCTCCTCCTCCTCACTGCTTGAGCTCCAGGGCCCAGACATGCTGTGGCCAGCCCGTCCGGCCTTTGGTTTTCTTGTCGTTGCTGCTTACTGTGCTTTTCAAGATTTCATTCTGGGCAGAGAAGAGGTGAGGGGAGGGGGAGAAAAGCAGAAAGAGAAAATCAGAGAGGAGATCCGGTCCCACGCAACCCCCGCGCTTTCCTGGCCAGAGAAGACAGTGAGAGAGTCAGCCAGGGACCGCAGGTAGGGTGGCCTCAAGTCCCAGCCCCTGTAGAAGAGCTAGGAAGGCTGGCGCTGGCCTAGTTACTGCCCAGGCCGACATGCAGCAGCAGCACTCAACTCCCAGGTCGGCAAGTTTATAAACAACCACCCGTTTTCAAGCCGTTTATAGAGGAACTGGGGGCCTTCTCTCTAACTCCAGATGTAGGGGTGCGATCAGGGGTCGGTGCTCAGTCTGGTTTCCCTGTTTTCAATCGCAGTCCCAGACCCGTTCTCTAAGGCAGATGGGGAGAGGTGCCTCGGCCTGGGCTTGGGCCTGTCCTCCCAAGGCCTCCTAGGCCTCCTCCAAGGCCTCTGAAACCCCGGGCTACAGGAGATCCCTGACTTTGCAGCAACAAAAGCGCCAAAGGCCCCAAGGAAGAAAACCTCGACAAATGGAATTATTTTCCAGGCTCTTCATGGCAGTAGCCCTGCTCTAAACTCCACCACCTATTGGCACCTGGTCAGGAACTTGAGAAAACTAATCTTCAGTTACAACTTTGTGTTACTATTCAGAACAATGACAATGACTATGATAATATTTACTATTTGTCTTCAAATGTAAAGGCACATGCAAACAAAACCAGAAATATCCAGGAAGAATCCTCATTTGGGAAGTCACATTTTAACATCACTGCCAGAGAGAAACGAGCTGAATTTTGAAGTACTTATCTTATGTTCACCTTCACTCTTACCGGCATAGTAATCAGAACAACCACAAAAACTCTTATAATCAATGGCTGCCTCATTCTCAAGAAGAGGAAACGCAACCAGTAGTGAAATAACTGGAATTAAGTGCTTCTGAGCAACTTATTTTACAAACATGTGAAAGCAAGAGCTGACTGGAGGCTGAATGAAGGCTCGAAAGGACAAGGAAAGAGGGGTCCAGGCCAGTACGATCGAAAGATTAAGCTGGAGTTCGCGAGGCCCGCCCTAAGTGCCTGGGGGCGCGGCGATAACCCAAGAAGAAGATCGCCAGCGCAAAACATCCCTCTTAACCTCCTCCGCGTGCTGACACCCTCCCCCGGCCTCTCTGCTTCTTTGGGAAACCTTCCGACCACAACCTGGTGCAAGCAACTTGGCTCAGGGCGCTGCCAGAGAACGCGGCGGGCCATCGCTCAGCCCAACTGGAAAGAGATCCGGATCCCCGCTCCCCGCACCCCACTGCCCTCTGCCGCCTGGTACTGACCAGCTCCTTCTTCCTCTTCTCTTCTTTCACATCTGTCTTCTTGATCTCTGCCTTGAAGGCCTCCGCCTCGCCGTTCTGGTCGTCCTTGGCCAGCAGGTCCATGAGGTAGGCGATGTAGCTGGTGGCCAGGCGCAGAGTCTTGATCTTGGAGAGCTTGGTGTCGGCGGGCACGTTGGGGATGCACTCACGCAGCTCTGCGAAGGCGCTGTTGATGCTCTGAGTCCTACGCCGCTCCTTGCGGTTGGCGGTGCCCCGGCGCTTCACCGGGCGCGGCCCCCCCAGGCCTGGGGGCCCAGCGCCCGGCGGCACCCCCCCGTAATGGGAGTGGTCCAGGCTGGCGGCGCCGCTGGCGTACTCGGGGCTGTAGGACAGGGCCATGCTGTAATCGGGGGGCGACATCTCGGGGTGGCCGATGAGCCAGCCGTGGAAGTAGGGGTTCTCCTCGTGGCTGCAGCGGCTGGCGGCCGCGGCAGCAGCAGCGGCGGCGGCGGCGGCGAACGGATAGCCCTCATGATGCACCACCGGGTGGTGGGGGAAGCCCCCCACCAGACTCATCTCGCCCTCCGCGCCCCTCCACGCGCCCCAGCGTGCGCGCAGCCCTGCCGCGCCCTCGGCCCGGGCCCCCGCTTC
>SJYA01001183.1:641218-686163 GCA_006410615.1 Neotragus moschatus
GCGCGCAGCCCTGCCGCGCCCTCGGCCCGGGCCCCCGCCTCGCTGCTCCGCGGCCTCCCCCACCCCCCACCCCCCAGCCCCCGGGCGCCCGGGCCGGCCCGGCAGCCGCAGAGGGGGCTGCTGCAGCCCGGGCCCCGGCCCCCCGCCTGGCCCGCCGGGCCCGCCTCAGCAGCGCCGCGGCCGCCGGCTCCCCATAGGGCGCGGCGAGCTGGTCCCGGCACCGTGCGCCCCTGGCCGCCGCCGCCGGCTCCCGCCTTGCTCTACGGCCCGCGCGCAGGCTCCTGCTTCCCGGGCGGCTGCGGGCAGGCACAGTCCTCTCGAGCTCATGCAAAGGTGCCCCGGCTCCCGCGGGGCTGCTCGGTGGAGTCGCCGGGCTCCGCGCCCCGGCCGCGTGCCCGGCGCCGCGGCTACTCGCAGTCCCGGGGCGAGTCCAAAGCCGCGGCTGGAGGAGCCGGCCCGGCTCTGCAGGGAGGCGGCAGGGTCGTCTGCTCACTGTGAAGCTACCTCCATGCGACCCTCCTCTTCCCGCCCCTTCCCCTCCCCCCCACACCAGCCTGATCTGGATTCTTGTGCGCTTATTGTTTTAATGAAATTTTTGGTTGTTGTTTTGGTCCTTGAACGTGATTTTAGCTGCGAATAACGTGTTCCGCGCTCCTCTCGGGCTCCCTCGGAGGGTTTTCAGAGAGGTCTCAGTGCATCCATTTTCTCAGATCCTCTCCTTTCCGGGGAAGGATCTGGGCCCTGCAGGCCCCTGGAGCGCGAAGGCGGCGGCTGCGGCGCGGAGGGCTCTGCGCGGCGGCCGTGGGAGCTCCTGGGCGGCGGTGGCGGCAGTTCTCCGGTACTGGACGCCGTAAGGAGAGGAAGCGGATTTTCCCAGCAAGATCTCCATGTACAGCTACATCTTTTGGGCCGCTCGGGTTAATATATGTCGTCAGAGGCTCCTCACGCCAATCCCGGGGCGGCGGGGGCGGCGCCTCGCGCTCTCCGCAATAAAACTTTTTGATGTTCTTGTTGCTAATTGCCGAGGTCCTCGTCCAGGATTGNTTTCCCAGCAAGATCTCCATGTACAGCTACATCTTTTGGGCCGCTCGGGTTAATATATGTCGTCAGAGGCTCCTCACGCCAATCCCGGGGCGGCGGGGGCGGCGCCTCGCGCTCTCCGCAATAAAACTTTTTGATGTTCTTGTTGCTAATTGCCGAGGTCCTCGTCCAGGATTGGCTGCCCCTTCATAACCAGAAGATAATTAAAACGAGGGGGGGAGCAGGGTTAAAAAAACTTTTTTATCGGCCGGAGGTTAATGCAAGTGTTTAACAGATGCTTCACTATTAAAATATTTTACCCCAGGTCTCAAATACTGAAGAATCTTAAACCAGGTACGGTATTATTCCGCTTTCTTTTCTGGTTAAAAAAAAGAAAGCAGATATTGCTTTTTGAAGTGTTTTGTAGGTAACAGAGGCATGAGCAGAGCAGCAGGCGCAGTTCTGTGCTGGGCGGGAGAGAGGCAGAGGGCGGCGGTCCCCCTCCCAACCACCCCCCGGAGGCGCGTCTCCGGCCGGCCGAGGCGGGCGCGGGGCGCAGGGCAAGGCTGCGGCTTTGACCTGGGCACAGACTGGAAACACGCGTCTCTGCGTCGCTGGACTTACCCACCTCGTTACCCAAACTAGGGCCCTCTTGGGAAGCTTGTGTTATAGTGGCTACTTTTGGAAATCGTGGTGAAGACCCCGGGACCAACGGTCAAGATTGTAAATACTCTTTATTTCGATGTTCTGCAGGGACGCCAGCCCTAGCGCAGACCTTGGGCGGTTTCAAAGCGCAGGGCACCTCGATTCCCCGAATTTGTTGTGTGGCCGGTATCGGTGTTCCCCAGGTTTAACTAGCCTGTCTGGTAAGTAACTGAATATTTTTTACAGCGTGTTCAGAGCTTATTTTTCAGTTTTTATGAACAAACATATAAATACATCTCCGCATTCCTACCTCTCCCATAAAAGCGGGCATGTGTGGAAAGCAGGTTTAGTTATCGGAGGGGAACCATTAAACACCAGTTTAAGAGGCAGGCCGGGAGGACGGCTCGTGGATGTTTAGACTGCTGGCCTTGGTGATCTTGAACACATTAGAACGGAAAATGGATCTCCACTTGTAAGTCATCGGGCCGCAGGGCACCGGGACCGCAGCGGCGGAGTGGCTTCAGCCGTTTTGAGAAGAGGTTGGGGGTTGGGGAGGGGAGGTGGACGGTGGCAGGAGCTGAAATGATCCCAGGGGTTGGCCGGCAGCCTTGGGCCGAGGCTGATGTCGAGCTGAAGATTCTGCCTGGAAGGGTTGGTGTGGAAAATTGTCAACAGGAGCCCAAGGGCCGTAAATTAGAGGGAGCCCACGCTGGGTGTGCCTGCGCCAGCATGGACGCTGCGGCCTGGGACTCGCTGCTGGGCCTTGCCAGGTTCTGCCGGGGGAGACCAAGCACCCCACCTTGGGGTCAGGCCCCAGGCTGCAGAGTCCCATTCCAAGGACTTGGTGAGGACAGTCCTTTGCTTTTGCGCTGCCCACTTTTTGCTGGGTACAGGCTTGGGGATGGAAGGCCAGGTCTGCAGGAGCAGAGGGCAGGGTTTAGGAGTACCAAGAGCCCTGGGCACAGCTTTTACAAACATGTTTTAGGTTTTCGGTGGCCAGGCTGTAGGAGAAGAAAAGGAACCTAGAGGGGGTTGTAGAAAGCTGGCTGAGCGTCATCATGAGGGCCCATCCTGTCCCTTCAGCAAAGGGTCAGTTTTCCTGGAATGCCCCCAGCAGAGGTATTGAAGCCCCGAATAGAGGTGGGGAGTAGCTGAAATCAGATTTTCTGGGCCCTTTGGGCTCAGAGCAAAAAGCCGCCCAGAGCTTCGAACCTCTACCTTAGGCAGGTCTGCAGTTTGGAGCACAAGGAGAGTCTTTTAAAGACCTTGTTCTCAAGGAAAGAATATGGGTAGTGTGGTCAGGTTCGGTCTGCATTCTCACCAGAAAGGTAAACCTAGAATGTGTAAATACTGGTAGTTCAATTCTTTGACATTTGATATATTAAAATAAAGAAAGTCTGTTTATAAAAACACATCTAGGCCTTGAGAGCAAATAGACAAAAGTAAGGTGATTGCACCCAGATAAAAAAACACAGGCTTTCCGGCCAGAGGGCGTTTGGGAAATTGAAAGGAGGAGGAAGAGGCCAGGCAGAGGGCTGAGCTGGGGATTGAGATGTGGTGTCTACCAGGGATGAGTGGCCTCTGTGGCAAAGGCATCTGGACTCGCCATTTCCAGCTTTTCTTGTGCTCTTTTAATCGAAATAAACCAAAAAAATGGACAAAACCCCTCATGGTCCCAGAGAGCCTGGCAAGTGATAAAAGAGATGGACAACATGGGATAGAAAAAAAAAAAAGTCGTAAAAGAGGCTAATCTGAACCTTGGTCCTCACTGACAGTGTCATTACCAGGTAATTAATGTGATCCAAGGGTCCAGGACTTCATGAATCTCAGAAAGCCAAAATGCAGAGGCTTATGGCCCTAGAAGCAGGGGACAAGTGGGAGAATTCTAAGGTCCCAAAGGGGCTGAGTTCCACTCTGGATGTACAACCAACCGAGTCCACTTTTTTCTCTTTGTCTCTCTTTGGGACTTTTTGCTGCCGCTCTAGGGGGCTGCTAGATTACTCTGCTGCCGTGGTGGAAAGCTGTGAGGCAAAGATGCCATGTCAGGTGTGCCCAGTTTAGATGCCTTGTGCCTTCTGGGTCACTAGTGATGGAGATGATGGTAGTGGTGGTGATGGACAGGGAAGTGGGAAAAGACAGATAGGAGGCAGAAGCTCCTGGTTTTGTGGTCCAGACCCCATCCTGGGGTATTCTAAGGTACCAGACCCCATCCTGGGGTATTCTACGGTAGCCTCTGGTGTTCTGCTCTGGGAAAGGGGACACATACTCCAGGGGCTCCAGAGCAGCTGAGAAGTTGCTGGCTTGGGGCTGCCTGGGTTGCCTGCAGGAGAAATCCTGCAAAGGTGAGTGTGTGCTAACCACTTCCCCTCCTCTGAGGCCCTGAGCTAAGATGCAGCCAGTCTTTCCCAGGTGGAGAGACCAACTCATGGATTGGGGGACAGCCCTGGTTTGGGGGGAACGTTTGAGATCCTTGTAACTGATGATATACCCACCGTGCTACACATCACAACTGCCTTCTTCAGCTAAGCAGACAGAACTGGGGTCCAGTTTATTTTGGGCCTGTGTCTCTTGTCTCTTTTCCCCTCACTCCCACCCCCTTGCCTGGAAAAGGGTCCAAGGGCATGGGGTTGGGGGGGGGCACTCATGCCCTGGCAAACATTCTGGGCTTGTAGAGATATTACTTTAAAAATCAATCTGCTTTAAACTAAATATTTTCTTAAAAACTTCAGTCTGTTTTAAGGGAAAATACAGATCTTTTCGAGGTATTTATTATTTCAAAGGCAAGGGCAGTTTGTATCTTGTGTTTTGCTCATGAGAACTCAAAATAAACTGGACCTGAAAAGAACCAGGCCGGAGGGCCATAAACACACATTTTATGTTTACGGGAATTATGGCTCAATTCCCCTCAGCGTTTTTCAAGTCTCGTTTTACCTTATTTTCCTAACCGACGTAGTAGAAGTGACTGGGCATTCCTGTTAATCTCTATAATGCTATTACGGGAGGGGAACCCCAGAAAGAACATCCAACCCAGAAGGTGGGAGAAAAAACAATGTATTCTTGAAGGTGTCATCCCGGCCTCACCTGTCCAAGGGTGGTGCTTCTTCTGACACCCTGACAGCTTTGCATTTCTGTCCCTCCAAGAGTGTGGTTGAGTCATGGTGCATACTAGCCACTTAGCCCCAGAACCAACCGCTAAGACAATCTAGAACAAGGCACATTGTCCAAGTGGTGGGCAAGAGTCCCCTCTAACAGGTGGTCCCCACCTTCTGGTTGACCTTTTGGCTAGTGACAGTGGGCCCAGAAATGTGCTGCTCCTAGTACACATTTTCGAAGTGGAATCACGTTTGCTCAGACTCATGTCTGTTTCAGAAACGAAGGGCAGGAAGGGCTGCCCTTGGCTCCTTTGAGGTTTCATTTCTTCTGAGCCTTTTCTTGTTGAGTTTTGGGGTGGGGATGGGGTGTCTGGTGAGGGTGCCCTCATCCCTCCTCTTTCCCATCGGAGCAGAGAGCAGAGCTGTGCAGACGGGGCAGGAGGGGCTGCTGCAGTGGCAGTGCTGACTGTGGTGGGGCTCACGGCTCCTTGCTGATTAGGCAACAGTTAAGTCAGTGGAGAAAATTGGAACTTGCTGGGTGTTTGTAAATCCCCCCCTGCCCCCCCCTCATTTAGCCCTTCTGTCTCTCTTTCCTCTCTCCCTCTCTTTACCTCCTCCCCCTTCTCTCTTTCCCTCCTTACTAATTTGTTTGCCAGCAGTGCTTGGATTTATAAAGTTTTTTGGTGTCAGAGAAGCTGAAAGTGATGAAGAGCAAGATACTGTTTCATCCTTAAGTCAGATTCTTTAAGAAAAATATTTTTAATTGATATATAATTGACATATAACATTGTGTACAATACTTAAGGTGGACACTGTGCAGGAAACGTCTGAATGTCCACTATTATAGACAGTGGGAATTGCATCTTTTCCAAATAATCTCTGACGAGATCTTCATATAATCAGCAAGTGTGCTGCTGCTCTGGAGGGCCTTTATTGATCAGGGGAACTCAGTCCTTTGCTGGGTACCCACATTTTGCCCACATTTGTCTGTAAAGCTAAATTCCTTACTCAGACTGAAGGGAACAAAAGATAATGCACGTGAAGGGGGCTCCCTCCAGGCTGCATGATGTGTAAGTGGGAAGTGTTATTAATGAAATTACAGTGATCCAAAGAAGTACGACAAATTTGATCTCTGCTAGTCTGTAGTTAAATGGAGATGGAGGTGAGAGCAAAAGTGGTGTAAGAAAATACACCGCACAGGATTTATGTTAACTGCTCATTCACATTCTTGTTTCAATCACATCACCTACACATACAAGCAATATATTCTTCCAAGCCGGGAGGAAAGCTGTCGACATTCAGAAGAGGAAGTAATTGTAGTTTTGCATACATGCTTGAAAGGAACAGTAAAGAATAGACTTCAACTAGTCTGCCAGACGGTCTGGGGTTCAGAATAAAATTTGAAAGCAAATGGCAGCTTAACATGCGGGGCTTTGGACAAACCACTTATGTGACTGAAGGATCTGTTAGCAGCCCCATGCATTCCCAGTGCTAACTGCAGTGTGGCTTGCATTCCTAGGAAGTCCTGTTCTGAAGCCTCCTTTGCAAGTTCATAAAGAGATTTCTGGCAGTTTCTTCCAAACCCTTGCTTCTTTCTTCCAGGGCCTTTGCTTCTAGGCGAGGGCTCACCACGATGGCTGAGTTTCAGGTTAACAAAAAGAAACCATTTTATCGTCAATATTAATGGCAAACCTCGATTTTTACAAGGCTTGGGTTTAGCAGATCAAAAGCAGCTTGGCTTAATTTCTCAATGTTCTCTGGAGCTTAGACAATTAACTGCAATTTTGCTCCCAATGAAATGACACAGAAAAAGTTAGTGATAGAAAACGTTGAAGGTAGTCTTTCAGCAGAGTATTTTTCTTTTTCCTTTTTTAAAAAAAATACCAGTGTACAATATGTCAGAATCTAAAACACTTGTCCACTGAAGCTGAGCTGTGGTTTGAAGGAAGCCTCTTTAAGAAAATGTGTGGGCAGAGTGTCTTCACTTGCAATGCCACGAGCCTGTTCAGCTCTGCATTCCATGCTTGCCTTTTTGGATCCAGCAGACTGAGGTCTCCCTGGTAATTTGGGTACACCGAGTCTCCAGTTAATGACAGATAATCAGCCTTTGGGTCATTCGGTCATTCTCCTATTACAAACCCCTCCTGCTCTCTCTGATCTCCTTTCAAACTAAATTTCACACAAACAAATAAAGCAAGACAGGGACACGTTCTTTTGAAAAAAGAGAGCGAGGAGGAGAAATATTAGAAACTCCTGATACAGAACGCCACACTAGGAAAGGCAAGCTAAAAGAGGATAGAGAAGAACATCTTATCCAAATGAACATGTTGTGTACAAAACATTAAAGGAAAAGGCTCTGGTTTCTGTTAAAGTGACAGAAAATTAAAATAAAAATAATTGCAGGCAGAAAAGTTATAATATAAACAGAGAAGGCAGGGTGCTTGCTGGAAATGCGCAGCACAAGGAGGCAAATTTGTTGTTATAGATTACATGTCTGCCGCGTGACTGTAGAGGTGCGACTTTGTTCTATTTTTCAGAAGAGAACGCTTTTCTTTTTAATACTTGTGTGAGTGCCCACTTAAGTCAACACAGGCCAAAACCTCGAGGAATGAAAAAATGGAATTGCATTCTGCTTTGCAAAGCATCCAACTTCAAACGAAGGAATTGGTTGCATGCAGAAAAAGCAGAATTCCATTCAGAACACACTGGGCAGCTCTACTGGATGCCTGTGACTGATGCTTTTTTGTTTTGCTGGCAGAAAGCGCAGATCATTCTGGGAGAAGTACCACCGAAACCAGTTCTCCCTGCCCCTCGGGGGTCTCCATTTTCCCAGTCCACCTCTGCCTGGGACTCCAGAAAGACAAACTTCTGATGCGCCAAGGTACATCTCTGACCAGATCCCTCGGGAAAACCTGGGAATGTGTGGCACTCATAGCCCTGGGAAGAGTGCCCCAGTGCCATGTTCCTGCTGGCCTGCTCCTAACAGGCCCTGCTGGCCCAAGTCCAGGCCTCCTGAAGGTCAAAGTCTTGCCTCTGGTGTCACCTGCAAGCCCTAGATTTTCAATCCTAAGGGAGACTGAAACTTTGGCTCAGGACTTGATCAACTCACATTCTCTAAGTTTGAAGGGCAGCTGGGGATCAACAGGTGGTGACCCCCACATTGTCCCCAGCTGTGGGTCTGGCACCCCTTGGCTTGCCAGCAGAGCTGGCAAACAACTTTATCTCTCTCCCATGTTAAAGAATCCACACTTCCTGGTTTCTTCTAGACCCAGCGTAAATGCCACCTCCTCCAGGAAGCCTTTCCAGGTTTGGCTTCCCTCCTTTCTGCTCCAGCAAATCAGGTCTCCCTTCTTCTGAACTCTGTTCTTGTGCCCACCCCTCCCCGCACCCCCCCCCCCAGTCTTCTCTCTGGTAGCTCTCCAGGCACACATTTCTCCTTCTGTGGCTGTGGGTTCCCTGAGAACCCAGTCAAGCCACTGAATCCAGTGGGTGCTTAAACAGCTGTGTAAAGGTTGAATTTCGTATCCCAATAGCAATCGGATTGCAATTTTCTTTGTTTTGAAAGCAACCAGAGCTAGTGCCGGAGGCGGACATCATCTCGCAGGGAACCGACTTCATCACCAAGTCCTTGGGAGAAGCGGGGAGAAAGCTGCTTGGATGGACCGCGCATCCAAGGGCTCCACGACGCTGGCGTGAGATGGAGAAGAGGGGGACCAGCCTGGCCTGGCCTCCCCTGGGCCCTCCACCTCCTGAGCTGCTAAGCCAGAGCCCGCTGGGCGGGCGCAGGCTCCCTGAGGACTGGTTTTCTCTAAGCCTTGGTGTCTGCATCTGAGCAATGGGGTAATGAAACTGGCTGCGAGGATGCGCTCGGAGTTGAATGAGACCAAGGCGCGCACGGGGCTGGACGCTGAACAGACAGGCTTTTTCTACGCGCAATAAATGTGTGTTTTCTCTTCTCGCCTCTTGAGTGTCTAGCCTTCCCTTTCAGCCTCCTGGGACCCCCCCAGTCGGAGGTTTTGTCGGAGGGCGCCGCGGGGCCTAGGGGGCGGAGGAGAGGAGGGAGATGCGGGTGCGGGTGGAGTTCAGGCCGCGGCCGCCGGGGAGGTCGCCGCGCGGGGCGGGACCGGACAGATCCCTGCTCCCCCTCCTATCCTTTCTGGGCTCCAGGGTTTTTGCCTGAAGCGGGCAGGAAGAGGTTAAAGGCGCCCCTCCCCCTCGCCCGCCCGCGCCCTTCCGCCCCAGTTCTTTCTTCCCGAGGTCTCATTAGGGAACCCTCCCCGCTATTTTCAACATTTCCTCAATCAAGGGCCTTTAAATAGAGCTGCACAAACAAATTGGCGGCAAAAGCGTAGATCTTGTCACGATTGAGACCGACCCAATATTTCAGCCTTGTTTGCTTTGCAATTACGGACGGGCTTTTGGCTACAGTGCCACGGGGGCAATTCGGCCGCCGCCCGCTTTCTCTCGGCACCGGGCGGCGGAGGAAGGACCCGCGGAGCCGGCGTGGGGCGAGGAGGATGCGGGGAGGGGGCCGGGGCTGCAGGGCCGAGCTCTGAGGCTTTTCCTTCCCGGTGGAGCGGCTTGGGCGCACGCGGTGTTAACGCGCCGGACAGTGCACACGTGGAGTCCAGAGTGTCCACTTGCCCAGCTTCCTTTCTCCCCTCTTCCGCTCCACTTTTTTTGCATCCCATCCCGTTTTCCTCCTGCACTTCTAGGCAGTTACCGGATTTCCCTCTCTCTCGCTAGCCTACTGGGTCCCGTTTTCCTTGGCCACTTATTCTGGTTTGATTTTGTGCGCACAGTCACTTTAATTCTGCTGCAGGAGGATGAGGCTCCGAGACCTTTGGCGGTGTTCCCGGGGGCGTGGAGCCGCCCACCCCTTTAACCTGCGCCTTGGGCCACAGCGGGCCAGCGAGTTGGTCTCAGCACAACAGTAGTTAACTCGAGTCAGGTCCTAAGCCTGATATTTCACAGACAATTAAATCTTGGCTGCTGTTTCATAAAATTGTAATATTTACCCTGCTTTATACCGAGGAGCACTTTTAAAGTCAAAAACAAATATTACATTTCCAAAGGAAAATATGATAATAAATCTCTTTTTAATGGATTCTCTCTGCATAAGTGGAAACCACATGATTTAACTCCTGGACACCCCCCCTCCTCCCGCCGCCCCCTGCCCCCAATTCAGGCGCAGCTGAAGTTACACAGATACCGGCTTTTAATACACATTCTCCGTGTTTGGGGGTCAGGGGGGGAGGTACCTGCGTTTGTCACGTTCAGTATAGTTTCCAAGGTTTCACATCCCATCCTCACCCATGTAGCTGAGTGCAACAGNCTTGGATGGACCGCGCATCCAAGGGCTCCACGACGCTGGCGTGAGATGGAGAAGAGGGGGACCAGCCTGGCCTGGCCTCCCCTGGGCCCTCCACCTCCTGAGCTGCTAAGCCAGAGCCCGCTGGGCGGGCGCAGGCTCCCTGAGGACTGGTTTTCTCTAAGCCTTGGTGTCTGCATCTGAGCAATGGGGTAATGAAACTGGCTGCGAGGATGCGCTCGGAGTTGAATGAGACCAAGGCGCGCACGGGGCTGGACGCTGAACAGACAGGCTTTTTCTACGCGCAATAAATGTGTGTTTTCTCTTCTCGCCTCTTGAGTGTCTAGCCTTCCCTTTCAGCCTCCTGGGACCCCCCCAGTCGGAGGTTTTGTCGGAGGGCGCCGCGGGGCCTAGGGGGCGGAGGAGAGGAGGGAGATGCGGGTGCGGGTGGAGTTCAGGCCGCGGCCGCCGGGGAGGTCGCCGCGCGGGGCGGGACCGGACAGATCCCTGCTCCCCCTCCTATCCTTTCTGGGCTCCAGGGTTTTTGCCTGAAGCGGGCAGGAAGAGGTTAAAGGCGCCCCTCCCCCTCGCCCGCCCGCGCCCTTCCGCCCCAGTTCTTTCTTCCCGAGGTCTCATTAGGGAACCCTCCCCGCTATTTTCAACATTTCCTCAATCAAGGGCCTTTAAATAGAGCTGCACAAACAAATTGGCGGCAAAAGCGTAGATCTTGTCACGATTGAGACCGACCCAATATTTCAGCCTTGTTTGCTTTGCAATTACGGACGGGCTTTTGGCTACAGTGCCACGGGGGCAATTCGGCCGCCGCCCGCTTTCTCTCGGCACCGGGCGGCGGAGGAAGGACCCGCGGAGCCGGCGTGGGGCGAGGAGGATGCGGGGAGGGGGCCGGGGCTGCAGGGCCGAGCTCTGAGGCTTTTCCTTCCCGGTGGAGCGGCTTGGGCGCACGCGGTGTTAACGCGCCGGACAGTGCACACGTGGAGTCCAGAGTGTCCACTTGCCCAGCTTCCTTTCTCCCCTCTTCCGCTCCACTTTTTTTGCATCCCATCCCGTTTTCCTCCTGCACTTCTAGGCAGTTACCGGATTTCCCTCTCTCTCGCTAGCCTACTGGGTCCCGTTTTCCTTGGCCACTTATTCTGGTTTGATTTTGTGCGCACAGTCACTTTAATTCTGCTGCAGGAGGATGAGGCTCCGAGACCTTTGGCGGTGTTCCCGGGGGCGTGGAGCCGCCCACCCCTTTAACCTGCGCCTTGGGCCACAGCGGGCCAGCGAGTTGGTCTCAGCACAACAGTAGTTAACTCGAGTCAGGTCCTAAGCCTGATATTTCACAGACAATTAAATCTTGGCTGCTGTTTCATAAAATTGTAATATTTACCCTGCTTTATACCGAGGAGCACTTTTAAAGTCAAAAACAAATATTACATTTCCAAAGGAAAATATGATAATAAATCTCTTTTTAATGGATTCTCTCTGCATAAGTGGAAACCACATGATTTAACTCCTGGACACCCCCCCTCCTCCCGCCGCCCCCTGCCCCCAATTCAGGCGCAGCTGAAGTTACACAGATACCGGCTTTTAATACACATTCTCCGTGTTTGGGGGTCAGGGGGGGAGGTACCTGCGTTTGTCACGTTCAGTATAGTTTCCAAGGTTTCACATCCCATCCTCACCCATGTAGCTGAGTGCAACAGGGATTATAATACAATTAGGTCTGGATTGTGAGGTGCATTTTCACCGAGATTCTAGAAAGATGGGCAATTAATCCGTACCTTCATATTACTTTCTAAATGACTACCCATTTCTTACCCCTGTCCGGGTGAGAAAGTTGAGACTGAGAAATAGTTTTATGAAACTCTGAGGTACTTGTTAAAATATACTTCCTTATTATTTGAAAATGCATAAGAATCTACATTTATTTGCGAGTGGTAATAAAAGAAATTCATAGCTGTTCTTGCCAATTAACAATCTCTTTTATGCTCTATTTTTTGTTGTTGTTTATAATCACACCCTCCTTCTGGTTTTCGACTTTATTGAAAGGAAACTTCAGAAATGAAAGTTTCATGAAATTGTGTGATGCAAAGTCACAGAATAATGTTTCAAGTCCATGAGTTACGCACACCCACGTGCATATCTCATGCAATTTTCTATCTGAGATTGCTTTAGTATTTCTAGAAGAAACACAAAGCAGTAGCTAGAAAGGGTACCATTTCATAAGAATTCTTCCTTCGCCAGAAGAATTGGTCTGACATATTATTCAGTGCACAAATTATATTACTTTCATGTGTGTTAATCTGTTTGATATTAAAACTGCTAGCGTCTTTTAACCATTAACATGTTTTACCACTCCACTTTCAAATTCGTGATCTCAGATAATTATAAAGATTTTGATGTTAATCCCACATTAAGTGAACAACTATGAAAATACCCTGAAAGCATTATTATACTTATATAAATGCCAGTGAACATAATTGTACAGGGAACACGATTACTTTTTTATCTGCCATTATCCTATAGGGATATGCATTCACTTCTTTTTTAATCAGAGCAGTTTTCAATGACTTTTTAACACTGCTTTTTTTCAACACAACATTTTGCATTGTCTACAAACCACAAGCAACTTTGTCCTAACAGATACATGTTTTTCTTTCATTGTTGTTCATTAGCTTCTTCGCAAACTCTCTAAAATAGAATAATATAAAAATACAGAGAATAATTATTAGACTCTACATATTTATTTAGTTTAGCTAATGTTATTAAAATAAAAAACATGTGCCTGGCATATAAATGTTTCTTTAAGAATTCTTTTTTGGATGCATAGTTATTATTTTTTAAACCAACTCAGACTTTCGAGTACTGACTTTTTGCCTCTAAACAGGCGTTGCATTGTTTTAAACAGTAGCTCCTGGAACAGTACTACCCTTCGTATTTTAGACTTCCAAACAACAATTGGAATTGGATAAATACTTTCAGCTGGGAGCACTTCCCTAATACCTTTGTAGGTAACACGAGTCCCTCCTTGTGCTGGGTGATAAACAGGCACTGGACATTCAGATTCTACCCTTTGCAGCCCCCACCAGAAAATGGAGTTTTCCTGTAAGATGGCTGTGGTCCATCTAAAAAAATTCTATGAAGATGTAAAATCAGAGAAAATGAGTGAGTGCTTTTCCTCATGACAGTTATGAAGTGATGGCTTAAAGAGGGATACAAAAGACAAGACAGGAGGAATGCAGAAACAGAAAATCTGAAAAAGAAAAGTTTCCTTTGGCAAGGTCTGGCTTTCTCTATAAACAGAAAAGGCATAAGCTGCATCCACATAACCAAATAGGTTGGGTTTTGTTTTTGTTTTTCCAAATCAGTGATTTCTAAGATAGATTTTTCACTGAGTGAAGAAGCCCCCATCAAGGAATGGAGGTAAATTCTTGGTATAGAAAATTCTAGCTATCTCGATTTTTTTTTTGAAATGTGGACCATTTTTAAAGTCTTTATTGGTTTTGTCACAATTGGTTTTGTGACCAAGAGGCTTATGGGGTCTTAGCTACCTATCCAGTGATCAAACCTTCAACCCTTGTATTGGAAGGCAAAATCCTGACTACTGGACCACCAAGGGAAGTCTCACTATTTAATTTTTAGTATTGGGTTAAAATATAAGGATCTTTCCAGAGAGTTGATATGGGGTGGGAGGTGGGGGAAGAGGTTCAAGATTGGGAACTCATGTACACCTGAGACAGAAAATTTTAATTAATAAAATAAAAAATAAAAAAATAAATAGATAAATAATGGACAAAGGGACAAAATAATAAATCTATCACTGAGTATGTGCTTTATATATATATATATAAGGATCTTTAACTCACTATACCACTGCTTTTTCCTAAATGAATGCATTTTGTCACAACTGGTGTCAAAAAAGCATTTCTTACCCCCTCAAATTGGTATAAAACTGGAGTAATAAAGTATATCCATGAGATGATTTCCATAAATTCCCACTGTGGAGAAAAAGGTGGGGGAAAAAAAAAAAACCCAACCTTTTCAGGAAGAAACCAGTCACCTTTGACTGTTATTAATCTGAGATAAGAAAGCAAGAAACTGCCTCCTTACTTTTCCAGTAACTCTTTCTGCTTTTCCAAACATTGTTAAGTTCTCTGTATCTTTTGCTGTTCAAGATGTTGTCCGCAATAAAATTACAGAATCTAATCAAGTGGTTATTTTTGTTTTATTACAAATATAAATTATATGTGGGCTTTTGAAGTGCTTTTTCTTTGCTGAATTTTTCTTTTTTCAGATAGAGTGATGTTTAATGAAGTGTTTATAAGGATAAATATGATAGTTTATCAGGGATAAAATAGCTACATTAAGAAAATAACATTTGAGTCCACGTAGTATGGACTGTGCTTTGTAAATGTAGTGTTTTTAAAATCACAAAAACGAACATCGGAAAACTCAAGTATCCTTAATGTACACAGGCAGGAACTATCTGAATATGTGGAAATAACTAGATCACACCCTGAATTTTTCTCATTGCCTTGAATTCTAGGGGTTTAACTTATAATGTCAGATACATCTGGGCAAATAGGAAGCCAGATTCATTTTACTGTATTATTGTTTATATCCTGCTTCATGTTATTTACAGCAGTCTTTTTTCAAGGATTGATAAAAGTTTTCACAAAATCTCTTTATAAAAATAGCTCCTATAGATCTAATTTATTTGGTTTATTACAAGGTCAATGAAGTACTTCAGTAAATATCTGATCCCAGGATGAAGCAAAGTCACATTTGGAATGAGACAAGTTTTAGAAATTAAGTTTGAGTATGTTGTAAAGAAATATTATTAATAATACATACAAATAAAAGCTATTATTATGTATGTAAGGTAGCATAATATAGTGATTAAAGACTGAGTCTCTGGAGTTGGAGGTAGACCCTTTTTTTTTTCTTAACTTTTTGGCCACACTCCCCACCCAGCATGTGGGATCTTAGATTCCCCACCAGGGATTGAACCCATGCCCCTTGCGTTTGAAGCTCAGAGTCTTAACCACTGGACTACCAGGTAAGTCCCTGGAGGCACAAAATTGCATGTTGACTAGAGCAGCTGTCAGCATATGATCTTGAGAAAATTAGTGAACCATTATTAGCTTCAGTTATCCCATCTGTACAAGGTGGATAATAGTTGTAGAGTCTATCACAATGTCATGATGAAGTTGTAGTGAGGTGATTACATGAGGCTCTTAATTGAGGATCTGGCATACAGTAAAGTGAAGTCGCTCAGTCGTGTCTGCCTCTTTGTGACCCCATGGACTGTAGTCTACCAGGCTCTTCTGTCCATGGGATTTTCCAGGCAATATTACTGGAGTGGATTGCCATTTCCTTCTCCAGGGGATCTTCCCGACCTAGGGATCGAACCTGGGTCTCCCGCATTGAAGACAGATGCTTAACTGTCTGAGCCACTACTACTACTACTACTACTACTACTAAGTCGCTTCAATCGTGTCCGACTCTGTGCGACCCCATAGAGGGCAGCCCACAAGGCTCCCTTGTTCCTGGGATTCTCTAGGCAAGAACACTGGAGTGGGCTGCCATTTCCTTCTCCAGTTTTCCTTTAAAATTGGAGGAAGTTACAGTTCAGTACACATAGGCAAAGTCGTATCCGACTCTTTGTGACCCCATGGACTGTAGCCCACCAAGCTCCTCTGTCCATGGAATTCTCTAGGCAAGGATACTGGAGTAGGTTGCCATTCCCACAGTAAGTGCTTAATAAACACTAGGTAAAGCCATACAACATTAAAGAGTGGCATGCCAAGTACCTTCCTGAAAGTCATGGAATGTGGGAGTGCTGACAGCCCATGGACTTCACAGAGATTTGTGTGAGGGGTCTGCACTGGCTTCCAGACCTCAAGGTTGACAGGGTGAAGGTAAAGACTTTTGTCTGTCTTTAGAGGCTCTAGAAAGATATGGGGAGGTCGTCTTAGCGAGAGCGACCTGCTAAACTAGCAGAGGAGACCTACCTTAATGCCATCTTGGCCACGTGTGGTAGTCTGATGCTGTCTAAACTGGGGAAAACAACACCTTGAAGTCAGATACCCTAACTCAATGGTCTCCTGCCTGTTGCAGTTGTGCACCCCAAGAGTAAAACACGTATATTTATTGGCAAATCGTGTATCTGTACTACTTTACTGACGTCATATATATACATTATGCTGCTGCTGCTAAGTTGCTTCAGTCGTGTCTGACTTTGTACGACCCCAGGGACTGCAGCCTACCAGGCTCCTCTGTCCATGGGATTTTCCAGGCAAGAGTACTGGAATGGGGTGCCATTGCCTTCTCTGATATATTCATTATAAACCCATACAAAAGTTAAGGGTTTCCCACGTGGCTCAGTGATAAAGAATCAGCTTACCAATGTAGGAGACGCAAGGAGATGCGGGTTCGATCTCTGGGTTGGGAAGATCCCCTGGAGAAGGAAATGGCAACCCACTCCAGTATTCTTGCATGGAAAATCCCATGGACAGAGGAGTCTGGTGGGCTACAGTCCACAGGGTTGAAAAAGAGTTGGACAAAACTGAGCACAGTCTTCTCTTACGAAAGCTAAACTAAAAAAGAGCAAGATAAAGTAAACAATAGGTTTAAATATTTTGAGGTGAGATTGAACCTTATAGCTGTGGTTGAAAATCTAGGTTTTAAATAGCCTTGGTGATTTACTGTTGGATTTCTGTTGTCTGTACTTGCCTTGTTTTGTAGCTTTAGGACTGAAGTGCTTAACATAGAGAAAGAGCAGTATCAATCCTTTCATTTTCTCCTTAATATTTTATGTCTGTGGACTTTGAATTATCTTCAATCTAAGATTCCTTGTAGGAATCTGTTAAAGCCCTTTGTTGAAGTTTAGTTTAGTTAAAACTGGATTATATAGTCTGCTTCTACCCAGCTGAGCCAGATAAACCATAACCTGTCTCAGTCCATGTGAGCTTGTGGTGGTGTTACTGAGTCCAAGCTCATATTGCTCACCACGGGACAGAACAATAAATTGAAAGATGAGTTATTGGGGCAAAGAATAATGACTTTATTTGGTACGTTAGCAGACAGAATGTTGGACTAGTGTCCCAAAGAGCCCTCTTACCTGAGTTCAAATTTAGGCTTCTTTAACTAAAAGGGAAGGGGTGTTTTCCTGGCTGTTGCGAACTTCTTGCTGCTGGAATCCTTTGTTCCTCAACTGTCCTCCTA
Source organism: Neotragus moschatus (assembly GCA_006410615.1). NCBI lineage: Eukaryota > Metazoa > Chordata > Mammalia > Artiodactyla > Bovidae > Neotragus > Neotragus moschatus. The sequence continues at coordinate 658,517 of SJYA01001183.1, forward strand.
GGTGTGGTCACAATGTTCCTACAAACCTTCAACAAGGCAAATGTTCTTCTCTGTTTTGCAACTTCTTATCTCTATATGAGGGGGAAAGTGTTATACCTTTAAAGATCAGAGCGTTGAGAATGGCTATCTGGTATCTTTGGCTATAAGCAACATTCTTTCAGTGATTAACTTGTAGGCAAAAGCAATAGGATACCAGTGTTAAAGGAAAAGAAGCAGGTCCAATATGGAGTGAGATTTGTTCTTCTCTATTACAATGGAGGTGCTCTTAGCCCCTTTGCCTTTGAGATCTCCCCTATCCCTGGGTGCCTTGGGCAACTGTTGATGAGAACCAAGTGAGGCTGTTGGTGAACTCATTTCTGATTGTTCATATGAAAACAAATACAAAGGGAATTTGTGTTCTGGTCCTCTTGCACCCCCTTCTCTGAGGCATCACCCTCCTAGACTCTGAAGTCATTGTGGTTCCTGCCATTTTTCTACCTTGACGTCTGATGGTAGAGTGAATGAGACCCTTTGGTGCCCTAGACTTTGTTTTCTATAACTTGCCTTCCTCTACTAGCCACATCAACATGTTACAAGTTGCTTTTACATATTTCTTTCATTTGAACTCTCTTCCCAACCCAGGGATCGAACCCTGGTCTCCTGCATTGCAGGTGGATTCTTTACCGTCTGAGCCACCAAGGAAGCCCTTTCATTTGAACTCAGTGCCTCTGGAAAGTAGGTAAAGTAGGTCTGATTCTGTTCCTCTGCTCAGGGGATTCTCCAGGCAAGAGCACTGGAGTGGGTTGCCATGCTCTCCTCCAGAGTTCTTCCTGGTCCAGGGATCAGTCCGCATCTCCTGCATTGCAGATGAGTTCTGTACCAACTGAGCCACCAGGGAAGCCCCTTTCCTGTGCTCTATATACACATTACTGCTTTAACATAACTCTTTACTTGGAAGGGTTAGTTTTTACATATCAGGAAATTGAGATCCAGAGATGTTAAGCAATTCGTCTGATGTGCACAGTATGCCTATATGCTTAAGCTGTAGAGTTTAAACAAATGTAAGCTGATGTTAATATATATGGATATATATATGGATATATGTAACATATATATGTGTGTTGGCATATATATATGCCAAATATATGTATATTTAATCCCTTGTAATGTTAAAAATAACAAAATATGTTAAATTTGGAAGACTTGCCAGCAGTTTTTGCCCTAAACTGGATCTCTGGCTTTGGCTAAAAATAAACTATGACAACACCACATGCTAATGAAGACGCAGAGAAACTGGATCACTCTGACACTGCTCTGTGGGGAGAAAATGGGACAGCCACAGGAAGACAGTTTGGCAGTTTCTTTTAATAAAAAAGTAAACATGTAAGTGCTGTATGACTCAGCAGCTGCGCTTCTGAGCAGGTACCCTAGCTCAGTGAGGACGGGCTCACATAGAAACTTGCGCATGATTGTTTATTGCAGCCTTATTCACAGTAGCTCCAAACCGGAAACAACGCGGAGGACCTTCAGAGGAGGCCCAAATGGTTCACCATTTTGTTAACAGTCAAATATGTGCTGTTAATCATAGTACATCCATACCATGGAATGCATGCGTGTGTGCTGAGTCACTTCAGTCGTGTCTTATTCCTCTGACCCTATGGACTGTAGCCTGCCCGACTCCTCTGTGTGGAACTCTCCAGGCAAGAATACTGAAGCGGGTTGCCATGCCTTCCTCCAGAGGATCTTCCCGACCCAGGGATCAAACCCACATCTCTTATATCTCCTGCGTTGGCAAGTGGGTTCTTTACTACTAGCACCACCTGGGAAGCATACTGTGAAATACTACACAGCAATTATAAAGGAATAAATTATTGATCACCTCAACAGCTCAAATTCATCTCCTAAGAATTATGCAGGGTGGAAAAGCCAACCCCAAATGGTTACATACTGTCTGGTTCCATTTATATAACGTTTTTAAGTGACAAAATTATAGAAGTGGAGAAAAGATTTGTGGTAACTAGGGGTTAAGGAGTGGCAGGGGTGGAGGGAATAAAATGAAGTTAAAAAGTGAGCTTCCCATCAGTGAATTCAATCCCATGCCTTCTGGATCACCTGCAAATTGAGGAAGATTGAGCTGTGAGATATGAATTTGAAGGATGACAATGTGACACCATGCAAACTCTTCCAAACCTACTCCGTTTGATTTTTATTACTGACTGTGATGCGTTCTTACTACTGTGTTAGGGGAGCAAAAGATGCCATCTTTTTTTGTCATAGGACTTCTGCTTTGTAAACCATGGTATATATATATATATATTTTTAATCTGTTAGGATTTGCACATTAAAGGGTGAAACGAGACTGATTGTCTCAATCTATTTTTAAGTCAGAAAGGAGTTTTTGTTACCCTGCTTTTTTCTTTTCTACTTATTTTTATTTTTTCCTTCTTCTATTACTATTTAACCCCGTAGTTCCCCATATTGTACTATGTAATCTGGAAAACAATGTATGCGTATTATAGATGGAATTAGCAATGTCCTTTACAAAATTTTGATTAATTGTGGCTGTGCTCAGTCTTCATTGCAGCATGCCTGCTTAGTTGTGGCAAGTGGGATCTTAGTTCTCCAGCCAGAGATGGAACCTGCGTCCCCTGCATTGGGAATGCAGAGCTCATCCACTGGACCACCAGGGAAGTCCCAGTAATATCCTTCTTAAAATGGGAAATATAGAGATAAACTGAGTCTCTGACAATACTATATGTTTGCAGTATGCCTGTATGCTCTTTCTTTTGGAGAGGAGTAGTGAGATTGTAACTAAAACAAAAAGCCTATTGATGATTTGTGGAGACTATAAGTAACAGCAGTATTGCAGGGGCTGGTCTGGCTTTCCCAGGCCACCAGCGCAGTCCCAGGGCCCCTGCTAACACCTGACAATGCTGGAGAGTGATTTAGTCACTGCAGAGGAGCTGCCTTCATGACAAATAGGGGTTAAATTGCGAGAATTTCAGGACACATTTTGGGGAAGGATTAAATAAATCAGGGGACTTGCTGACAGCAAATAGTATCTTTGAGTGGCTGATTTGAAACACAGAATCAGAGAACTGAGATGAATCCCAGGTGGTTGTTGGGAGCTGGAAAAAGTCCCAATAGGTGGCTGACTTGAATCTCAGCTTCATCTCAGCATCATGACGTAGGCTTTAAGTGATGCCTTATAAGTTATCATCTTAAGAAAAGATTATGCAAAATACAGTGGTGGGATCAAGGTATGTTAATCGAGGGAACACTCTTTGGAGTTCCTTTAAACGATTTGTTTCCCTGGTAGTGGTGGCAAAGGAAGAGACCTTTTGGTAATCTCTCCAATTCTATCACTGTAGTACTCTAACACATCTTTTCTGAGGAATTTAAACATGCATTCAGTTTTTAGCTGTCAGAATGAAAATGATTTTTAAACATTCTAACAATGCATTTATGCATTTATTTTACTACAATGGTGAACAATAAACTTTATTCAAGGATGCCATCGTTGGGTGTTGAAATGGAATCATTTTAACTCAACTAGTTCATCACGGAATGAGAGATGCCAAGAAAGTTGATTGATACCACAAAGCCTGGGGAAAAAAAAAAAAAAAAAAGGACATTTCCAGCCGCTTACCAGGAGGAAGTGGCATGGGGGAGGCAGCAAGGGCTGTGTGAGACAGGTGAGCACCAGGCAGGGAACAAAAGCTTCACATCTAATTCCGCCTCGATGCAAGAGACGTTAGAATGTCTGGGCCACCTCACTTCATAGTTTCCCCAGATCAAATAGATGAAGGAAAAACAGAACAGAAACTGAAAACAAGCAAACTCCTGAAACCAACAGCAACACAACGAAAACTTTAATACAAGCCAAAACAAAAACTGGGCTTTTATGAGCTTGACTTGGGGTCAGGAAAAGAATGATAAACTTTGGAGAGGAAGAAAGAAATCATCAAAGCCAAGAGAAGCTCAAAGTGAAGTTTAATAGCAGCTATCGTGTTGCACCCAAGCCTGGACCACTCCTGCCGCAGCTGTTTCGTTTTAAGATGCTCCAGTTCCTGATTCACGCACATAACCCTCCACAGTGACCAAGACACACACACCCAGGCACCCGGGCCATCCAAAGTACCCGGAAGCCCCCAGAGGATGACCATAAGGGCAGCATGTGTGGAGATGGGAAACTCAATATAGCAGTTCGCTGAATCACGTTTGGGGTCAAGCCCAGTGAACAATTAGCAACATCAGGGATCTCCTTGTTCCTGTCAAAATGGCACTGATGGGATTTTGTGTAAATTATGGCAGTGTGCAGAATTCGGGTTTTTTTTTTGCCTTCAAAAAAATTAATTTATTTTTTACTGAAGAATAATTGCTTTCCAGACTTTTGCTGTTTTCTGCCAAACCTCAACATGAATCAGCCATAGGTATACACGTATCTCCTCCCTTTTGAAACTTCCTCCCATCTCCCTCCACATCCCACCTCTCAGTTGTAATGAGGTGGGTGAACCTAGAACCTATTAAACAGAGTGAAGTGAGTCTGAAAGAGAAAGATAAATATCATTTTCTAACACATGCATACAGAATCTAGAAAAATGGTACTGAAGAATTTATTTACAGGGCAACAGTGGGGAAACAGACGTAGAGAATAGACTTATGGACATGGGGAGAGGGGAGGAGAGGGTGAGATGTATGGAAAGAGTAACATGGAAACTTATATTACTGTATATAAAATAGATAGCCAATGGGAATTTGCTGTATGGCTTAGGAAGTTTTTTTTTTTTTTTATGATGAATACCAATGGACCTTGGGTAGTAACTTGGATATAACTTTAAAAACAATACTGAAGGACAGGAGTGGTTATGTTTCTCACTCTGGAGGACCTTTTTAAACATTGCAAGGCATTAGGACTTTTGCAGAATTCACTTTTTTGATCTGTGAGCTTTCTCTTCCTTCTTCACAAAGGAGGATAACTTATTATAGGTGTGACTGTCCCCACAGGGCAGTGAGCACAACAAAGTTGGATCCTACACCAGGAGTTAGAAGTGTAATAATAATACTAATGATGATGATAGATAATAATACTATGTGCCAGACCCTGTGCATTTCCCATATTAACACATTTTTCATAGGTACCGACTAAGATACAGTTATTATCCCTATTTTATACCTGAAAAGCTGCATCACAAAGATGTTCTGCATCACACAGCTAGTGAACTGAATGCAGGAATGAAACCCACTCTTATCCACTGCCATTCTCTCAGGTTCTACGTATTTACTGTGCATTTAATGCCTACAGGTATTGGGCTTTCTGTAGGCAGACTTCACTGTGTACAGATAGATGTCTCTGCCTCCTTTCATCTTCTCACCTATGGTGCATAAAGGCTAATGACTCACCGTGTAAAGGACTTGATATTGTGAGAAGTTATTCATCGGTGTTTGTATGGCATGGTGATTTTGGTCTAAGCTCTTTGGTAAACACAGGGAGCTCACCTCCTGCCCATATAGCCATAGTTGTCTTCTCCCTTCTGCTCCTCATCTGAGTGGTTCCTTCCACTGGGTCGTGAGTGTGTCTCAGACTAAGTGGGCAGGCATCCCACCTGGACATGACTGTATCAGCAACAGTGGCAATAGGGGTCAGAGGTGGGAGCCCAGTGATCTTTTAATGCATTGCTTTTCTTTTAGCCATACCACGCAGCTTGTTGGATCTTAGTTCCACCACCACGGATTGAACCCTGGCTATGGCAGTGAAAGTGCAGAGTCTTAACCACTGAACTTCCAGAGAGTTCCTGAATGCATTATTTTTAATTAAAAACTTTGTTTTGAGGTATAGCCAGACACTCTGGAAAGTGACTCTGGGGTCACCCACTCAGGGATGTTCTCTGGAGGGGATTTAGAGAAACTCCAAGGGCTTTCTTTTAGACAAAAAAGGTCCAAGCTACTTCTTCTGGAGATCCAGTCACATCTGTTATCTTGGACCTGGGCCTAAGCAATTCTACCTTGATCTTTTGGCAATCTTAAGACAATTTTTCTGGGATTCAAACTCATAATTAAGTGGAATCATGAAAGGAGGTATAGCTGAGCCTAGTTTTGGAGACTTTTATCTTGAATTCCATCTAGAATATTCCCTAAGGTAGAGGGGTTGGGTTACCCAGGTTAAGTGGCTGGAATTGATTCATTCATTCTTCAGTCAGTGTTTATTGAGTGCCTACTTTCCCAGATGGCTAAGTGGTAAAAGCATCTGCTTGCCAGTGCAGGAGACATGAGTTTGATCCCTGGATCAGGAAGATTGCCTGTAGAGGGAAATGACAACCTACTCCAGTATTCTTGTCTGGGAAATCCCACGGACATAGGAGCCTGGTGGGCTGCAGTCTATGTGATCGCAAAAGAGTGGGACATGACTTACTGACTAAAAAACAACAACATTGTATACAAGACCTAAAACATCAGACTTAAGGTCCTAGACGTTTCGGGTTTCTTAAAGATTTTTAAAACAAAATGCTTTACTCCATTGTATATTCTTACCTCCTTTGTCAAAGATAAGGTGTCCATAGGTGAGTGGATGATCTCTGGGCTTTCTATTTTGTTCCATTGATCTATATTTCTGTCTTTGTGCCAGTACCAAACTGTTTTGATGACTGTGGCTTTGTAGTAGAGCCTGAGGTCAGGCAGGTTGATTCCTCCAGTTCCATTCTTTTTTCTCAAGATTGCTTTGGCTATTTGAGGTTTTTTGTATTTCCATACAAATCTTGAAATTATTTGTTCTACTTCTGTGAAAAATACTGCTGGTAGCTTGATAGGGATTGCATTGAATCTGTAGATTGCTTTGGGAAGTATACTCATTTTCACAATATTGATTCTTCCAATCTATGAACATGGTACATTTCTCCATCTATTTGTGTCCTCTTTGATTTCCTTCATCAGAGTTTTATAGTTTTCTATATATAGGTCTTTAGTTTCTTTAGGTAGATATATTCCTAAGTACTTAATTCTTTTCGTTGCAATGGTGAATGGGATTGTTTCCTTAATTTCTTTTTCTACTTTCTCATTATTAGTGTATAGGAATGCAAGGGATTTCTGTGTGTTGATTTTATATCCTGCAACTTTACTATATTCATTGATTAGCTCTAGTAATTTTCTGGTGGAGTCTTTAGGGTTTTCTATGTAGAGGATCATGTCATCTGCAAACAGTGAGAGTTTTACTTCTTCTTTTCCAATTTGGATTCCTTTTATTTCTTTTTCTGCTCTAATTGCTGTGGCCAAAACTTCCAGAACTATGTTGAATAGTAGCGGTGAAAGTGGGCACCCTTGTCTTGTACCTGACTTTAGAGGAAATGCTTTCAATTTTTCACCATTGAGAATAATGTTTGCTGTGGGTTTGTCATATATAGCTTTTATTATGTTGAGGTATGTTCCTTCTATTCCTGCTTTCTGGAGAGTTTTTATCATAAATGGGTGTTGAATTTTGTCAAAGGCCTTCTCTGCATCTATTGAGAGAATCATATGGCTTTTATTTTTCAATTTGTTAATGTGNATTGATTAGCTCTAGTAATTTTCTGGTGGAGTCTTTAGGGTTTTCTATGTAGAGGATCATGTCATCTGGATGGATTTTTCATAGGGTTGCTTTTTATATGCTTTTTCTGTGTCAAATGACCATAAGGTTTTTCTTCCTTATTCTTTTTTCTTTTAAGTGTTTCTATTTATTTGGCTGTGTCAGGTCTTAGTTGCAGCATGCGAGAGCTTTCATTGCAGTGTGTGGGCTGAGTAGTTGCAGCACATAGGCTTAGTTCCCCACAACATGTGGGATCTTAGATCCCCAACCAGGGGTCGAACCAGAGTCTCCTGCATTGGAAAGTAGATCTTAACCACTGAACTGCTGGGGAAGTCTCTTTCCTTACTCTTTTGATGTGGTGACATACATTGATGGATGTTGGATTGCTGAGGATTGTTGAAGAGAGATTTATTTAAAGGAATTGGCTTATGTAATTGTGTTATCTTGTGCTTAGTCGCTCAGTCGTGACCAACTCTTTGCAACGCCATGGACTACAGCTCACCGGGCTCCTGTGTCACTGGGGATTCTCTAGGCAAAAATACTGGAGTGGGTTGCCTTGCCTTCTTCCAAGTCATCTTCCCAACCCAGGGATCAAACCCAGTTCTCCCACATTGCAGGCTGATTCTTTACCATTCGAATCACCAGGGAAGCCTCTCATTACTGTGTAATTGTAAAAGTAAAGTATTAGTTGCTCAGTCGTGTCTGACTTTTTGAGACCCCACGGACTGTAGCCTACCAGGCTACTCCATCCACAGGATTTTCCAGGCAAGAATACTGGAGTGGGTCACTATTTCCTTCTCCAGGGGATCTTCCTGACCCAGGGATTGAACCCCAGTTTCCTGCCTTGCAGGCAGACTCTGTATCATCTGGTAGTTGTGGGAGTTGGCAGATCTGAAGTTTGTCGGGCAGGCTAGCAGGCTGTAAATTCTTGGGCAGCAGTTGATTCTACACTTGGGACAGAGTTTCTTCTTAGAAAGAAACCTCAATTCTGCTTTTTTTTTTTAAATCATATATATATATATATATATATAGGAATATAGTTGATTTACAACGTGTTAGTTTCAGATGGACAGCAAACAGATTAACTTATATATATACCACACAATTGGACCCATGTCACATGCTAGTAAAGTAATGCTCAAAATTCTCCAAGCCAGGCTTCAGCAATATGTGAACCGTGAACTTCCAGATGTTCAAGCTGGTTTTAGAAAAGGCAGAGAAACCAGAGATCAAATTGCCAACATCTGCTGGATCATCGAAAAAGTAAGAGAGTTCCCGAAAAACATCTATTTCTGCTTTATTGACTATACCAAAGCCTTTGACTGTGTGGATCACAATAAATGGGAAAATCCTGAAAGAGATAGGAATACCAGACCACCTGACCTGCCTCTTGAGAAACGTGTATGCAGTTGAGGAAACAACATTTAGAACTGGACATGGAACAACAGACTGGTTCCAAATAGAAAGAGGAGTACATCAAGGCTGTATATTGTCACCCTGCTTATTTAACTTATATGCAGAATACATCGTGAGAAACACTGGGCTGGAGGAAGCACAAGCTAGAATCAAGATTGCCAGGAGAAATATCAATAACCTCTGATATGCAGATGACACCACTTTTTATGGCAGAAAGTGAAGAAGACCTTAAGAGCCTCTTGATGAAAGTAAAAGAGGAAGCTTAAAAGCTGGCTTAAAACTCAACATTCAGAAATCTAAGATCATGGCATCCGGTCCCATAACTTCATGGCAAATAGATGGGGAAACAGTGGCTGACTTTATTTTTCTGGGCTCCAAAATCACTGCAGATGGTAATTGCAGCCATGAAATTAAAAGATACTTACTTACTCCTTAGAAGAAAAGTTATGACCAACCTAGACAGCATACTAAAAAGCAGAGACATTACTTTGCCAACAAAGGTCCGTCCAGTCATGGCTCAGGTTTGTACAGCAGTTACGTATGGATGTGAGAGTTGGACTATAAAGAAAGCTAAGTGCAGAAGAATTGATGCTTTTGAACTCTAGTGTTGGAGAAGACTCTTGAGAGTCCCTTGTACTGCAGGGAGAGCCAACCAGTCCATCCTAAAGGAGATCAGTCTTGGGTGTTCATTGGAAGGACTGATGTTGAAGTTGAAACTCCAATACTTTGACCACCTGATGTGAAGAGCTGACTCATCTGATAAGACCCTGATGCTGGGAAAGATTGAGGGCAGGAGGAGAAGGGGATGACAGAGGATGAGATGACTGGATGGCATCACTGACTCGATGGACATGGGTTTGGGTGGACTCGGAGTTGGTGATGGACAGGGAGGCCTGGCATGCTGCGGTTCATGGGTTTGCAGAGTTGGACATGACTGAGCGACTGAACTGAACTGATATATCCATTCTTTCTCAGACTTTTTCCCACTTTGATTATTACAGAATATTGAGTATAGTTCCTTGTGCTTTAGAATAGGTCTTTGTTGATTATCTGTTTTATATATGCATGTGTGCGTGCTAAGTCATAGCCAACTCTTTGCAACCCTATGGACTATAGCCTGGCCAGGCTTCTCTATCCATGGGATTCTCCAAGCAAGTGGGTTGCCATTTCCTCCTCTAGACAATCTTCCTGACCCAGGGATCAAATACACATCTCTTATGTCTCTTGCATTGGCTGATGGGTTCTTTACCACTGTCACCACCTGGGAAGCTCCATTTTATATAGAGTGGTGTGTATATGTTTGTTTTATAATTTTGTCTGGTTATTTTTGGCTGTGTTGGGTCTTCCTTGCTGTGTGGGCTTTTCTCTAGTTGCAGTGAGCTCAAGCTACTCCCTAGTTGTGGTACATGAGCTTCTCATTGCAGTGGCTTCTCTTGTGGGAGGATGGGCCCTAGAGCGTGAGGGCTCAGTAGTTGTGGCTCTTTGGCTCTAGAGCACATGCTGAGTAGTGGTGGTGCATGTGCTTAGTTGTTCTATGGCATGTGTGGTCTTATCAGACCAGGAATCAATCCTGCATTGGCAGGTGGATTCTTTACACCTGAGCCACTAGGGAAGCCCAGTAGTATATATACGTTAATCCCAAACTCCTGAGTTATCCTCCACCCACTTTTCCCCATTCATAACCATGTTTGTTTTCAAAGTATGATTCTGTTTCTGCTTTGTGAATAAGTTCATTTGTATCTTTTTTTTTTTTAGATTTTACTTGTAAGTGGAATCATATGATATTTGTCTTTCTCTGACTTACTTCACTTATATGATAGGTTCTAGGTCCATCCATGCTGCTCCAAATGGCATTATTTTGTTCTTTTTATGATTATGTAATATTCCATTGTATACATGTACCACATCTTACTTATCCATTTCTCTGTCAGTTCAGTCACTCAGTCATGTTGGACTCTTTGCGACCCCATGGACTGCAGCACACCAGGCCTCCCTGTCCATCACCGACTCTCAGAGCCTACTCAGGCTCATGTCCATCGAGTTGGTGATGCCATCCAACCACCTCATCCTCTGTCATCCCCTTCTCTTCCTGCCTTCAATCTTTCCCAGCATCAGGGTCTTTTCAGATAAGTCAGCTCTTCACATCAGGTGGCCAAAGTATTGGAATTTCAGCTTCAACATCAGTCCTTCCAATGAGTATCCAGGACTGATTTCCTTTAGGATGGACTGGGTTAGATCTCCTTGCAGTCCATTCCTCTGTCAGTGGCCATTTACTTAGGTTCCTTTCATGTCCTAGCTATTGTAAATAATGCTGCAGTGAACGTTGGGTATCTGGTATCTGTCGAGACCAGCTCGACAAGCAGGGTTTCCAAAAGCGCGATACAGTGAGAGAATGAGAAACGAGACACAAGAATTTAGAGAAAAGTGAGGATCAGGGGACCGACACCGCTCCAAGGTGAAGGTGCCGAAACTGAATCCAAGCCAGCTTGATTATACTTTCAACCGTGAATGAAAGAATAAGCGGGGAGTTAAACTATAACTCATGTGGCCTTCAGGGCCAAAGAACAAAATGATCATTAACCATTGAGTAATTAGGAAACAGTAATCAATAACAAATCAGTAACTAAGGCTAATATTCTTATCTATAGATTTTCCACCAGATATGTAAAACATGTGACTCTGAGATGCCACTTGAGAAACAGTCTGGGGTCTATTTTCCGACCCCAGGATCGTATCTTGTTTTCAGGATTATGAACTGTTCCCTCTGGACTTATTCCAAGAGTCTCATGCCTTATAGCATCCAGTTTATCAATAATTATAAATTTCTTTTGGGGCCCTTAATGGGGCCTGCTTTTCTTTTATTCTTCCTGTCTCCTACAGTATCTTTTTGAACTTTGTTTTTTTCTGGATATATGCCCAGGAGTGGGATTGCTGGATCATATACTAGTTTTACTTTTAGTTTTTTAAGGACCGTCCATAACAGTTGTACCAACTTACATTCTCACCAACAGTTTAGGAGGGTTCTCCACACCCTCTCCAGTATTTATTGTTTATAGGCTTTTTAGACATTAAAAAAAATAATTTTATTTATTTATTTGCTGTGCTGGATCTTTGTTTCTGCACAGGCTTTCCTCTAGTTGCAGCAAGCAGGGGCTGCTCTCTAGTTGGGGTGCACAGGCTTCTCACTGTGGTGGCTTCTCTTGTTGCAGAGCATGGACTCTAGGGCACCTTGTGGGTTCAGTAGTTGTGGCTTCTAGGCTCTAGGACATAGGCTGAAAAGTTGTGGCCCATCAGCTTAGTTGCTCCATGGGATGTGGGATCTTCCCATATCAGGGGTTGAGTCCATGTCTCCTACAGTGGCAGACAGAGTCTTTACCACTGAGACACCAGAGAAGCCCTATTTGTAGACTTTTTGATGCTAACCATTCTGACTGGTGATGTGATACCCCATTGTATTTTGATTTGCATTTCTCTGATAATTAGCCATATTAAGCATCTTTTCATGTGCTTTTTGGCTACCTGTTGACTTTCGAGAAGTGTCTGTTTAGATCTTCTGCCCATCGTTTGGGCTTCCTTGGTGGCTCAGACAGTAAAGAACCTGCCTGAATCAGTGCAGGAGACGCAAGTTTGATATACCTGGATCAGGAGGACCCTTTGGAAAAGGGAATGGCTGCCCTCTCCAGTATTCTTGCCTGTGAAATCCCATGGACAGAAGAGCCTGGTGGGCTACAGTCAGTCCATAGGGTCGCAAAGAGTTGGACACGAGTAAATGACTTTCATTTCACTTCAGTTCACTTCACTCTTTGGCTTCCCAGGTAGTGCTAGAGGTGAAGAACCTGCCTGCCAATCCAGGAGACATAAGAAATGTGGGTTTGATCCCTGAATTGGGAAGATCCCATGGAGAGGGCGTGGCACCCCACTCCAGTATTCTTGCCTGGAGAATCCCATGGACAGAAGAGCCTGGTGGGCTATAGTCCATAGGGTCATAAAGAATCGGACACAGCTGAAGCAACTTAGTACACACACATGCCCATTATTTGACTAGGTTGTTTGTTATTTTGATATTGAGCTGCATGAGCTATTTGTATATTTTGGAGATTAGTCCTTTGTCAGTCATTTCATTTGCAAATATTTTCTCCCATTTTGTAGGTTGGCTTCATTTTGTTTATAGTTTCCTTTGCTATGCAAAATCTTTAAAGTTTAATTAGGTCTCTCTCCCCCCCACACACTCCCCCAACGATTCTATGAGGTAGATCCAGAAAGATCTTACTGCAGTTTATGTGGTTCTGCCTGTGTTTACCTCTACGAGCTTTATAGTGTGCAGTCTTACATTTAGGTCTTTAATCCATTTGAGTTTATTTTTGTGTATAATGTTAGGAAGTGTTCTAATTTCATTCTTTTGCATGTAGCTGTCCAGTTTTTCTGGCATCATTTATTGAAGAAACTGTCTTTTCTCCATTGTATATTCTTGCCTCCTGTGTCATAGATTAATCTACCATAGATGCATGGATATATTTCTAGGCTTTCTACCCTGTTCCACTGATACATATTTCGGTGTGTGTGTGTGTGTGTGTGTGTGTTTATATCAATATCATGCCAGTACAATATTGTTTGATGACTGAACTTTGTAGTATGGTCCAAAGTTAGCAGGAAGCCTGATTCCTTCAGCTCCACTTTTCTTCCTCAGGAAACATTGAATTTTTTTAAGGAAACATTTAACCAAGGTTGAATTCTTGGCATAAATTCTACTTGGTGTTGATGTATTCATTCTTTGCATATATACCTGGATTTAATTTGCTTATGTTCTGTTAAATATTTTTGTTTATTTGGGGGAAGCCGTGAACTTCCAGAAGTTCAAGCTGGTTTTAGAAAAGGCACAGGAACCAGAGATCAAATTGCCAACATCCATTGGATCATGGAAAAAGCAAGAGAATTCCAGAAAAACATCTATTTCTGCTTTATTGACTATGCCAAAGCCTTTGACTGTGTGGATCACAATAGACTGTGGAAAATTCTGAGAGAGATGGGAATACCAGACCACCTGACGTGCCTCTTGAGAAATCTGTATGCAGGCCAGGAAGCAACAGTTAGAACTGGACATGGAACAACAGACTGGTTCCAAATAGGAAAAATAGTACATCAAGGCTGTATATTGTCACCCTGCTTATTTAACTTATATGCAAGGTACATCATGAGAAATGCTGGACTGGAAGAAACACAAGCTGGAATCAAGATTGCTGGGAGAAATATCAATAGCCTCAGATATGCAGATGACACCACCCTTATGGCAGAAAGTGAAGAGGAACTAAAGAGCCTCTTGATGAAAGTGAAAAAGTTGGCTTAAGGCTCAACATTCGGAAAACGAAGATCATGGCATCTGGTCCCATCACTTCATGGGAAATAGACGGGGAAACAGTGTCCAACTTTATTTTTCTGGGCTCCAAAATAACTGCAAATGGTGATTGCAGCCATGAAATCAAAAGACGCTTACTCCTTGGAAGAAAAGTTACGGCCAACCTAGATAGCACATTCTAAAGCAGAGATATTACTTTGCCGACTAAGGTCCTTCTAGTCAAGGCTGTGGTTTTTCCAATAGTCATGTATGGTTGTGAGGGTTGAACTGTGAAGCAGGCTGAGCACCGAAGAATCGATGCTTTTGAACTGTGGTGTTGGAGAAGACTCTTGAGAGTCCCTTGGACTGCAAGGAGATCCAACCAGTCCATTCTGAAGGAGATCGGCCCTGGGATTTCTTTGGAAGGAATGATGCTAAAGCTGAAGCTCCAGTACTTTGGCCACCTCATGGGAAGAGTTGACTCATTGGAAAAGACTCTGATGCTGGGAGGGATTGGGGGCAAGAGGAGAAAGGGACAACCGAGGATGAGATGGCTGGATGGCATCACTGACTCAATGGACGTGAGTCTGAGTGAACTCCGGGAGTTGGTGATGGACAGGGAGGTCTAGTGTGCTGCGATTCATGGGGTTGCAAAGAGTTGGACACGACTGAGCGACTGAACTGAACTGAACTGATTTACCTCTTTCTGGCCTTTGTGCCTGGAATAATTTTCATTTTTGTGATATCTTTATTGTTTTCTGATTTTAGGATTATGTTGGCCTCACAAAAAGGGTTGAGATTTATTCTTTCCTTTTGTATGGTTTTTAAAGAAATAGGTTAATTGATATTACTTATTCCTTAAATGTTTGGTAGAATTCATTGGTAAAACCATTTGGGCTAATAGTTTTCTCTGTGGGCAGCTACTGACTACAAGTTCAATTTCTTTAATAGATACAGGGCTCTTCAAATTTTTAAATTTAATCTCATTTTAGTTTTGGTTGTGCTTTTTAAGGCATATTTTTTCTCAGTTGTCAAAATAATATACACAAAGTTGGAAGTTTCATTATCTTTTTCTCTTTGAAAATATATTGAAACTTTTTTTCTAGAACTATTCGAGAGTAAGTTGTTCATTATTTCAAGTACAGTAGTGTATATTTTCTACAAATATAATCCCAATACAGCTATCAAAATAATTAAAGTTGACTTTGATGCATAATAACCATCTACTCAGATCACTAAGCTTAGTGACCATATTGTATTCTTTGTAGCAGAAGGATCCAGTACACAATCATGTTTTACGTTTAGTTGTTGTATTTTGATGGACATGAGTTTGAGTGAACTCCAGGAGTTGGTGATGGACAGGGAGGCTTGGTGTTTGGCAGTTCATGGGGTCTCAAAGGGTCAGACACGACTGAGCGACTGAACTGAACTGAACTGAACTGACCTTTTCCTTTGGTCTGGAACCATCTTTCCTTTTACTCTTGTTACCTTGACATTTTTGAAGATTACAGTCCAGATTTTTTGTGGGATGTTCATTAGTTTGAGTTAATCTGATGGGTGTTTGTTTGTTTGTTTGTTTGTTTTTTAAGATTCAGATTTGCATCTTTGGCAGAAGTGAAAGTCTATTATTCTTCACTGCATTTTTTGTTTTTGTTTTGGCCATGCCACATGGCTGGCTTATGGAATCCTAGTTCCTCAACCAGGAATTGATCTTGTCAGTGAAAGAGTGAAGTCCTAACCACTGGACCACCAGGGAATTCCCTTACTGCATCTAAGGGAATCATTCTCTTTTGGTGCATTATTTTGATTTATTGCAGTATCAATTTTATTAGTTTGGTCACCTGATTAAGTTGGTGCATGCCACACTTCTCCACTCAGTTATTTCCTTTTCTTTTTGTAATTAGGTATTAACAAGTACTTTACAACTATGTAAAGATTCCATCAGTTCAGTTCAGTTCAGTCATGTCTGACTGTGACCCCATGGATTGAAGCACACCAGGCTTCCCTGTCCATCACCAACTCCCAGAGCTTGCTCAAACTCATATCCACTGAGTCAGTGATGCCATCCAAACATCTCATCCTCTGTCATCCCCTTCTCCTCCTGCCTTCAATCTTTCTCAGCTTCAGGGTCTTTTCAAATGAGTCAGTTTGTCACATCAGGTGGCCAAAGTGTTTGAGCTTCAGCTTCAGCATCAGTCTTTCCAATGAATATTCAGAACTGATTTCCTTTAGATCCCATCATTGCTTGTTAAATTTTCAGTTTGTGCATTGATTTATCATCTCAGTATGGATTCAGTTTACTATTACTGTATTTATTCAGTGGTTTCTCTATTTTTTTTGAGGCAGGGTGCTGTGCCACATGGCTTACAGGATCTCAGTTCCCAGGCCATGGCAGTTAAAACCCTGAATCCTAACCACTAGACCACCAAGGAACTCTCATTTTGTTGTTGTTATTGTTCAGTTGCTAAGTCCTGTCAACTGTCTACAACTCTGTGGACTGAAGGATGCCAGGTTCCTCTGTCCTCTACTATCTGCCAAAGTTTGCTCAGATTCATGTCCATTGAGTTGGTGATAAGAGTCTTCATTCTCTGCCACCCTCTTCTCCTTTTGCCTTCAATCATTCCCAGCATCAAGGTCTTTTCTAGTAAGTCGGCTTTTCACATCAGGTGGCCAAAGTATTGGGGCTTCAGCTTCAGCCTCAATTCCTCCAATGAATTATTCAGGTTTGATTTTCTTTAGGATTGACTGGTTTGGTCTCCTTTCAGTCCAAAGGACTCTCAAGAGTCTTCTCCACACCATAATTCAAAAGCATCAATTTGTCAGTGATCAGCCTTCTTTTTTGTGGTCCAGCTCTCACATCTGTACATGACTACTGGAAAAACCATAGTCTTGACCATACCGACTTTGTCAGCAGTAATGTCTCTGTTTTTTAATATGCTATCTAGATTGGTCATAACTTTACTCCCAGGCAGCAAGTGTCTTTTAAATTCATGGCTAGAGTCAGTGTCTGCGGTGATTTTGGGACCCAAGAAAGCAAAATCTGCCACTGCTTCCACTTTTTCTCCATCTATTTGCCATGAAGTGGTGGGACCAGATGCCATGATTTTAATTTTATTCATGTTGAGTTTCAGGCCAGCATTTTCACTCTCCTCTTGAGATTCTTTAATTCCTCTTCCCTTTTTAGAGTGGTATCATCTACATATGTGAGGTTGTTGATATTTCTCCCAGGAGTCTTAATTCCAGCTTGTGATTCAGCCAGTCTGACATTTTGCATGATGTACTCTGCATAGAAGTTGAATAAGTAGGGTGACAATATACAGCCTTGCCATACTCCTTTCCCAGTTTTGAACTAGTCAGTTCTTCCATATCTGGTTCTAACTGTTGTTTCTGACTCTTATACAGATTTCTCAGAAAACGGGTAAGGTGCTCTGGTACTCCCATCTCTTTAAGAATTTTCCACAGTTTTTTGAGATCCACACAGTCAAAAGCTTTAGCGTAGTCAGTGAATCAGAAGTAGATGTTTTTATGGAACTCTCATAATTTATGTTTATTTTTTATTTTCATTTTCAAATTATCCTAGGTTTCACAGTGGCAACTGGTTTCTGAGTCCTGTTAACAGTAAATTCTTCCTTTCTTTTTGGCACATGAGGTTTCCAGATTCATTTTGCAATTTACGTTGCCTGGCCACAGGATTAGCCATTTTGACAACTTTGACAACGTCCTAGTTGATTTTAGTAGATGTTGGTATTTAGAGAGCAGAATCTGGTGCTGGGTGTGTTCATTGGTATTGTTGCTTCACTGGTCTAGTCCCCCTCAGTTGGCAAACTAGGGTGGGGATGCACAAAAGCATTTAAAACTATAGTACCTGGCCTTGTTTTTTTGTGGATACACGCACCACCCTGCTAAGGCTCTGACTCCCCCAACTGGGCCGCCCCCTACATGAATGCCTCCCTCATCCAACTGGAGCCTTAACACATCCCCTTTTGCCTTCCCTTTGCATGGACACCCTCCTTACTTATTTGTTCTCTCGTACTCCATGCCTGGCCACTCCTTCTCATCCATGTACCCCTTGTCTGTTGGTTTTTGACACCTGGATGCTAGTCCTTTCTAGTGGACATCTAATTTGCCAAGCTTAGGCTCTAACACCGGAGAAGGCAATGGCACCCCACTCCAGTACTCTTGCCTGGAAAATCCCATGGACAGAGGAGCCTGGTGGGCTGTAGTCCATAGGGTTGCGAAGAGTCAGACACTACTGAGCGACTTCACTTTCACGCATTGGAGAAGGAAATGGCAATCCACTCCAGTGTTCTTGCCTGGAGAATCCTAGGGACGGTGGAGCCTGGTAGGCTGCCGTCCATGGGATTGCACAGAGTCGGACATGACTGAAGCAACTTAACGGCAGCAGCAGGACTTCCAGGTGGTCCATTGGTTAAGAATCTGCCTGCCAA
The DNA here is from genome assembly GCA_006410615.1 of Neotragus moschatus. Taxonomy (NCBI): domain Eukaryota; kingdom Metazoa; phylum Chordata; class Mammalia; order Artiodactyla; family Bovidae; genus Neotragus; species Neotragus moschatus. The sequence goes on from SJYA01001183.1 coordinate 677,250, forward strand.
TTCAGAGAGCACAGGTTCAATCCCTGGTACAGGAAGATCTCCACATGCCATGGGGCAGCTAAGCCAATGCAAAACACCTACTGAGCCCATATACGTTAGAGCCCATGCTCTGCAACAAGAGAAGCCACCACAGTGAGGAGGCTACAGCTAGATAATAGCCTCCACTCCTTGCAATTAGAGAAAGCCTGTATGCAGCAGCAAAGACCCAGCACAGCCATAAATAATTTTTTTTTAAGTAGAAGTAAAATTGATCATTCCTGAGTTTATAATTGGAAGGGGAAAAAAGTTACATCTACTTCATTAGACAAAAAATTTTGCACATGCATGTTTTATACAGATACACAATATAATTATGTTGTTTTATTATGTTGTCTACTTATAATTTCTGATAACAGTTAAAGTTTATATATATACAACCTTTAAATGTTGAATTTAAATTTATTTACATATATAACTTTTTTACATATTTTACTTTTTTATATATTTACATATATAACATATATAGAGAAGTAGGGTAAAGAATAAAAGACTTTCAAGCATAAAATACAATACACTGGTTTTAAAGTTTTGTCAGGGAAATAAAATAGTGATAAAAATTCATTGTTTAAGGAGAGTTTGTTTATAGTTTTTTTTTTTAATGGATAATGATATATCACTGTGAAATTTAGGTTACATTTTATATGCTTCAAAGAGTAAAGTAACAGTTTTATTTTAACCTATTTTTAATTGATGTTCTGAGTCAGGTCAGTGAAAAGCAGAAGAGGATATTGTGTGACATCTTGCTGATAAATTTAACATTGAGTGCTTTAAAAAAAAAAAAGTTTTTAATTGTTAACTTATAAGTATACAAGCCTTCCCTGATAGCTCAGTTGGTAAAGAATCCACCTGCAATGCAGGAGACCCTGGTTCTATACCTGGTTCAGGAAGATGTGCTGGAGAAGGGATAGGCTACCCACTCCAGTCTTCTTGGGCTTCCATTGTGGCTCAGCTGGTAAAGAATCCGCCTGCAATATTGGAAACCTGGATTTGATCCCTGGGTTGGGAAGATTCCCTGGAAAAGGGAAAGGCTACACAGTCCAGTATTCTGGCCTGAAGAATTCCATGGACTCTATAGTCCATGGGTCACAAAAAGTCGGACATGACTGAGTGACATTTGCTGTGAGTATACAAGAATTTACACAGTTTTCAATACTATTTTAGCAGCATCTGAATAAAATCTTTTAAAGATTGTTGGCAAAGCTGCCTCTAGAATGAGACTAGAAAGCATGTAGCTCACAAAATTCAAGGAGGTCTCTCTCAGTGTTCTGTAAGTGTACTTACAGGAGCCCAAGAGTGAGTGCCTTCTTGAGCTATGCAACCTCAGTGTAGACTTCCTCACCCTAGTCCCACTGGATTTATAGAACATAACAAATCTGTGAAAAATTGGCTTTAGAAAAAATATTTGCAGATTCAATCATTTTTAATCACCTGCTTTTAATTTGTTGTTTAGGGTGGGATTAAAAACTCAGCCTGAATCAAAATGCCCTGAGCTGCTTGCCAATTACTGTGACATGTTGCTAAGAAAAACGCCATTAAGCAAAAAGCTAACCTCTGAAGAGATTGAAGCAAAGCTTAAGGAAGTGGTACGTAATTTTTTCTAACTTCAAATTTGTAATTATCTTTGAATTTATGATTATAAATAAAAATAAAATTTTTATTTTGATTATAAAGCTTTCTGTGATAGCATCAGTTTTTCTTTAAAGTATATACCTATAAGCAACTAACATTATGAAATTTTGCCAGTAAAGACATCTTTGGTTTTTTTACTGAAAATGTTTACACTATAGCTTCCAGAAAAGGAAATAGCATTTAATTTTTCCCCTTTCTTGATTCTTTTTTAAAAGTCAATTAAATTCTAACTCCTATTAAAGGACAGCAAAAGGAAAAACAGAGCTAGCTGGTGGTGTTTGGATCCCCAATTGAGAGACTGGGAGTTCTTCACTTCATTTTTGTGACGGCCCAAAATAGATAACCATGGATAAATGAGTATAGATAAAAAGTTAGTTGCTTTCATATTTGTTTATCTCTGCTTCTTGTTGTAACATGATATAAGCCAAGGACATCAAAGAGGAAATCAATTAGTAAATGAAGATGTAGAGAAAGTATAGACCAAAAGGGTTAGAAAGGGAATACCCTACCATTTCATGCCAGTCAGAATGGCTGCGATCCAAAAGTCTACAAGCAATAAATGCTGGAGAGGGTGTGGAGAAAAAGGAACCCTCTTACACTGTTGGTGGGAATGCAAATTAGTATAGCCACTATGGAGAACAATGTGGAGATTCCTTAAAATCTGGAAATAGAACTGCCTTATGACACAGCAATCCCACTGCTGGGCATACACACTGAGGAAACCAGAATTGAAAGAGACCCGTGTACCCCAGTGTCCATCGCAGCACTGTTTATAATAGCTAGGACATGGAAGCAACCTAGATGTCCATCAGCAGATGAATGGATAAGAAAGCTGTGGTATATATACACAATGGAGTATTACTCAGCCATCAAAAAGAATACATTTGAATCAGTTCTAATGAGGTGGATGATACTGCAAAACACCAGTGCAGTATACTAAGGCATATATATGGAATTTAGAAAGATAGTAACGATATCCCTGTATGCGAGACAGCAAAAGAGACACAGATGTATAGAACAGCCTTTTGGATTCTGTGGGAGAGGGTGAGGGTGGGATGATCTGAGAGAATAACAATGAAACATGTATATTATCATATGTGAAACAGATCACCAGTCCAGGTTTGATGCATGATACAGGGTGCTTGGAGCTGGTGCACTGGGATGACCCAGAGGGATGGGATGGGGAGGGAGTTGGGAGGGGGGTTCAGGATAGGGAATTACATGTACACCCATGGCAGATTCATGTCAATGTATGGCAAAACCAATACAATATTGTAAAGTGAAAAAAAATACATAAACTGAAAAAAAATAAAAAGAAAGGGAATACCCTGGTGGTTCAGTGGTTAGGACTTGCCGCTTTCACTGTCTGGGCCCAGGTTCAGTCTCTGGTCAGGAAACTAAGACCCCCCGAAGCTGCACAGCACAGCCAAAAAGTGGGGTGGAGTGGTGGTTAGAGGGCAGATTAGTGTCAGAATAAAATGAAGAAGAAACATAGAAGAAAAAAATATAGGGGGGAACCACTGATTTTCATATAAAGTTTTGTCACATTTTATAAAATCTCAAAAATTGATGTTTCTAGGAACTAAAAGGTTATTTGGTTATGGTCTCAAGTTTGCTAACTTCTTGAAGAAGTATTAAAGTAATCTATCAGGACTGGTTGTTTTTCAGAGATGGGCAATTTAGTAGGCCTCTGTCTGTATATGCTTATATAAATCTCTGAATTTTGACAACAAGGGATATAGAAAGGTCCAAGTGAGAGAGGACTGGCTAAGAGTGTATGTATATTGAAAATAACTTTGTTTTCTGTACAGCTCTTGGTACTTAAATACGTACAAAACAAAGACGTTTTTATGAGATATCACAAAGCTCATTTGACACGACGTCTTATATTAGACATCTCTGCTGATAGTGAAATTGAAGAGAATATGGTAGAGTGGCTAAGAGTAAGTAAAATTTTTAAAACTATTTGATTTTCTTAAGATAGCATATGGTTCATATGTATTCGTAAGTAATGAACTTTGGTGATATTATAATATTGAAGAAATAGGAAACATTTTATAAGAATATAGCATCAATTATATAAAATAAAATATATTTTGTTAATAAAGAGCAAAGTGCCTTTGCTCTTCCTTTGCTTCTGTTGTTTCACTCTTTTGTATCTCCACTCTCATTGAACTGACCTTATTAAATATGCTAAAGGACAAATCATTTCAATTTTAAGATAAGTTTAGTACTACATATTTAGCCATTGAGAGGTTTGTAAATAAATACACCTATAAAGGAAAAATAACCAATACATAAAAGGTGATGGCTTATTTATGTTAATCAGTACTAATTATGGTCAAATTCCCATATTAAAATGCTTTAAATCTGTTCCTTTCAGTTCATTTTAGTGGAATTTGAGTTATATTAGCATAACATAAATGAATGTCTTTCATTTATACACATGGTATTATATAATATTATAATATTAATATATGATAGTAAAATATATATATAATTGTATGCATGTTTGCATTATATATATATATGCTTTTCATTTATATGTGTATTTCACATTAAAGATTTGCAGATAGCCCTGCTTTGCATGGCAGTGTGGGATAGTAAAAATTACTGTACAGGTTATCTTAAATATAGACAATTGCTGGGGAATTATTGTTCTCAGTGTTTTATGACTTGGAAATTTTTGTCAAAATACTAGAAACTCTTACTATCTGTTATAAATTATAGAAAAAAGAAAAATTAGTAAAATTAATGTATTTAGTATACTATGTAAATATTTAAAACAAACTTTCTAATTTAAAGTGATTTTTTCTTTGTAAAAGTCTTAAAGAGTAGTTAGGAAAGTATTTGAAATTCACATGTCTGATATTGTATCTAGAATATATAAAGAACTCTTATAACCCAACAGTGAAGACAATCAGTTAAAAATGGACAAAGTATTAGAATAGACATTTCCTCACAAAGGTATGCAAATGTATAATAAGTGCATGCAAAGATGTTCAACATCATTAATCAGTAGAGAAATGCAGATCAAAGCCACAATAAGATACAACTTTACTTTCACTGGGATAGCTGAAAATTCAGACCGTAACAAATATTGGCGAGGAAGAGAAGAAAATTGGAACCCTCATTTATTGCTGATAGGAGTATAAAATGGTGCAGCCACTTTGGAAAACTGACAGTTCCTCAGAAAGCCAAACATAGTGTTGACCTGGCAGTTCTACTCCTAGATAATTCCACTTATGAGAAATAAAGGCATATGAACACATCAGAACTCTTACATGTGTGTTCATAGCATCATTATTCATAATAGCTAAAAAGTGAAAATAACCCAAAGGTCAATCTGCTGATAAATAGATAAAATATGGTTTAGTCTAATTTACTGGAATGGTCTAGTGGTTTTCTCCACTTTCTTCAATTTCAGTCTGAATTTGGCAATAAGGAGTTCATGATCCAAGCCACAGTCAGCTCCTGGTCTTGTTTTTGCTGACTGTATAGAGCTCCATCTTAGACTGCAAAGAATGTAATCAATCTGATTTCAGTGTCGACCATCTGGTTACGTCCATGTGTAGTCTTCTTGTGTTGTTGGAAGAGGGTGTTTGCTATGACCAGTGCATTCTGTTGGCAGAATTCTATTAGCCTTTGCCCTGCATCATTCTGGAATCCAAGGCCAAATTTGCCTGTTACTCCAGGTGTTTCTCGACTTCCTACTTTTGCATTCCAGTCCCCTATAATGAAAAGGACAACTTTTTTAGGTGTTAGTTCTAGAAGGTCTTGTAGGTCTTCATAGAACTGTTCAGCTTCTTCAGCGTTACTGGTCAGGGCATAGACTTGGATTACTATGATATTGAATGGTTTGCCTTGGAAATGAACAGAGATCATTCTGTCGTTTTTGAGATTGCATCCAAGTACTGCATTTCGGACTCTTTTGTTGACTATGATGGCTACTCCATTTCTTCTAAGGGATTCCTGCCCACAGTAGTAAATATAATTGTTGTCTGAGTTAAATTCACCCATTCCAGTCCATCTTAGTTCACTGATTCCTAGAATGTTGACATTCACTCTTGCCATCTCCTGTTTGACCACTTCCAGTTTGCTTTGATTCATGGACCTAACATTTCAGGTTCCTATGCAGTATTTCTCTTTGCAGCATCAAATCTTGCTTCTATCACCAGTCCCATTCACAACTGGGTATTGTTTTTTGATTTGGCTCTATCCCTTCATTCTTTGTGGAGTTATTTCTCCACTGATCTCCAGTAGCATATTGGGCACCTATCAACCTGGGAAGTTCATCTTTCAGTGTCCTATCTTTTTGCCTTTTCATACTATTCATGGGGTTCTCAAGGCAAGAATACTGAAGTGGTTTGCCATTTCCTTCTCTAGTGGACCACATTCTGTCAGACCTCTCTACCATGACCCGTCGGTCTTGGGTGGCCCCTATGGCATGGCTTAGGTTTATTGAGTTAGACAAGGCAGTGGTCCATGTGATCAGATTGGCTACTTGTCTGTGATGATTAAAATTCTCCAAGCCAGGCTTCAGCAACACGTGAACCGTGAACTTCCAGATGTTTAAGCTGGTTTTAGAAAAGGCACAGGAACCAGAGATCAAATTGCCAACATCCGCTGGATCGTGGAAAAAGCAAGAGAGTTCCAGAAAAACATCTATTTCTGCTTTATTGACTATGCCAAAGCCTTTGACTGTGTGGATCACAATAAACTGTGGAAAATTCTGAGAGAGATGGGAATATCAGACCACCTGACGTGCCTCTTGAGAAATCTGTATGCAGGTCAGGAAGCAACAGTTATAACTGGACATGGAACAACAGACTGGTTCCAAATAGGAAAAGGAGTATGTCAAGGCTGTATATTGTCACCCTGCTTATTTAACTTCTATGCAGAGTACATCATGAGAAACGCTGGGCTGGAGGAAGCACAAGCTGGAATCAGGATAGCCGGGAGAAATACCAGTAACCTCAGATATGCAGATGACACCACCCTTATGGCAGAAAGTGAAGAGGAACTAAAGAGCCTCTTGATGAAAGTGAAAGAGGAGAGTGAAAAAGTTGCTTAAAGCTCAACATTCAGAAAACGAAGATCATGGCATCTGGTCCCATCACTTCATGGCAAATAAATGTGGGAACAGTGTCAGACTTTATTTTCTTGGTCTCCAAAATCACTGCAGATGGTGATTGCAGCCATAAAATTAAAAGACGCTTACTCCTTGGAAGCAAAGTTATGACCAATCTAGACAGCATATTAAAAAGCAGAGACATTACTTTGCCAACAAAGGTACGTCTAGTAAAGGCTATGGGTTTTCCAGTGGTCATGTGTGGATGTGAGAGTTGGACTGTGAAGAAAGCTGATCACCGAAGAATTGATGCTTTTGAACTGTGGTGTTGGAGAAGACTCTTCAGAATCCCATGGACTGCAGGGAGATCTAACCAGTCCATCTTAAAGGGGATCATTCCTGGGTGTTCATTGGTAGGACTGATGTTGAAGCTGAAACTCCAGTACTTTGGCCACATGATGCAAAGAGCTGACTCATTTGAAAAGACCCTGATGCTGGGAAAGATTGAGGGCAGAGAAGGGGATGACAGAGGATGAGATGGCTGGATGGCATCACTGACTTGATGGACGTGGGTTTGGGTGGACTCTGGGAGTTGGTGACAGACAAGGAGGCCTGGCGTTCATGGGGTCACAAAGAGTTGGACACGACCGAGCAACTGAACTGAACTGAGTTGAATATCTTTGGCAATAAAAAGAAATTAAGGACTGATGTATGCAACATGGACGAACTTTGAAAATCCTATGCTAAGCAAAAGAAGCCATTCACAAAACACCACATACAGTTGTTGTCTGTCACCCAGTCGTGACTGTTTGCAACACCATGGACTGCTTCATTCCAGGCTTCCATGTCCTTCACTATCTCCCAGAGTTTGCCCAAGTTCGTGTCCACTGCATTGGTGATTCCATCCGGCCATCTCATCCTCTGTCACCCTCTTCTTCTGCCTTTCCCAGTGAGTCTTTTTCAGTGAGTCCCCTGTTCACATGAGGTGGCCAAAGTGTTGAAACTTCAACTTCAGTATCAGGGTTGGTTTCACATACAGTATGCTTCCCCCAATAGAAAGTAGCCAAATCTGTTGAGCCAAAAAATAAACAATTTCCAGAAATGGAAGAGTGGAGGAATATGATAGTGATTGCTAGTAAGTACGGAGTTTCTTTTGGCGATGATGAAAATGTTCTAAAGTTAGATACTGGTGATTGTTGCATAACTCTTTCAGTATACTAAAACCTGATTAATTGTATACTTTATTTTTTTTTAATTGTATACTTTAAAGGGGCAAATTTTGAGATAGATTTATATCTCAATAGCACTGTTAACTAAAATGAAGAGTAGTTTGACTAGTACTTACTTTCTTGTCATGTGAGTGACAAGTTACTTAGTGAGCACCTTTTGTTTATTTTGAGGAGTTGTCATACTCTTTGTAAGTTTGAGTCACCTTCCAAACTTTTGGTTTTACAGAGTTTTTGCTGGCATCACTTCCTCATCTATTTTTTTTTTTTTTTAGTCAATACCACTTTTCTCAGTTATTTTGATTATCTGCCTTCATTAAGTTTCTATACATGCATAGTTAAGAGTCTTTCGCATTGGCGTTATCAACAGACATTACGATCACCGTCAGCTCTGCTCTTTCTTCTCAAGGTCCATTTATGTTCTGCTTTTCTCTTTTTTTTGTTTATTTATTTATTTATTTTACTTTACTGTATTGGTTTTGCCATACATTGACATGAATCCGCCACAGGTGTACATGAGTTCCCAACCCTGAACCCCGCTCCCACCACCATGTCATCTCTCTGGGTCATCCCAGTGCACCAGCCCCAAGCATCCTGTATCCTGTATTGAACCTAGACTAGCGATTCATCTCTTACATGATAGTATACATGTTTCAATGCCATTCTCTCAAATCATCCCACCCTCTCCCTCTCCCACAGAGTCCAAAAGTCTGTTCTTTACATCTGTGTCTCTTTTGCTGTCCTCGCCTACAGGGTTATCATTACCATCTTTGTAAATTCCATATATGTGTGTTAGTATACTGGATTGGTGTTTTTCTTTCTGGCTTACTTCACTCTGTATAATCGGCTTCAGTTTCATCCACTTCTTTAGAATTGATTCAAATGTATTCTTTTTAATGGCTGAGTAATACTCCATTGTGTATATGTACCACAGCTTTCTTATCCATTC
>SJYA01001183.1:687172-750312 GCA_006410615.1 Neotragus moschatus
ATACTATTCATGGGGTTCTCAAGGCAAGAATACTGAAGTGGTTTGCCATTTCCTTCTCTAGTGGACCACATTCTGTCAGACCTCTCTACCATGACCCGTCGGTCTTGGGTGGCCCCTATGGCATGGCTTAGGTTTATTGAGTTAGACAAGGCAGTGGTCCATGTGATCAGATTGGCTACTTGTCTGTGATGATTAAAATTCTCCAAGCCAGGCTTCAGCAACACGTGAACCGTGAACTTCCAGATGTTTAAGCTGGTTTTAGAAAAGGCACAGGAACCAGAGATCAAATTGCCAACATCCGCTGGATCGTGGAAAAAGCAAGAGAGTTCCAGAAAAACATCTATTTCTGCTTTATTGACTATGCCAAAGCCTTTGACTGTGTGGATCACAATAAACTGTGGAAAATTCTGAGAGAGATGGGAATATCAGACCACCTGACGTGCCTCTTGAGAAATCTGTATGCAGGTCAGGAAGCAACAGTTATAACTGGACATGGAACAACAGACTGGTTCCAAATAGGAAAAGGAGTATGTCAAGGCTGTATATTGTCACCCTGCTTATTTAACTTCTATGCAGAGTACATCATGAGAAACGCTGGGCTGGAGGAAGCACAAGCTGGAATCAGGATAGCCGGGAGAAATACCAGTAACCTCAGATATGCAGATGACACCACCCTTATGGCAGAAAGTGAAGAGGAACTAAAGAGCCTCTTGATGAAAGTGAAAGAGGAGAGTGAAAAAGTTGCTTAAAGCTCAACATTCAGAAAACGAAGATCATGGCATCTGGTCCCATCACTTCATGGCAAATAAATGTGGGAACAGTGTCAGACTTTATTTTCTTGGTCTCCAAAATCACTGCAGATGGTGATTGCAGCCATAAAATTAAAAGACGCTTACTCCTTGGAAGCAAAGTTATGACCAATCTAGACAGCATATTAAAAAGCAGAGACATTACTTTGCCAACAAAGGTACGTCTAGTAAAGGCTATGGGTTTTCCAGTGGTCATGTGTGGATGTGAGAGTTGGACTGTGAAGAAAGCTGATCACCGAAGAATTGATGCTTTTGAACTGTGGTGTTGGAGAAGACTCTTCAGAATCCCATGGACTGCAGGGAGATCTAACCAGTCCATCTTAAAGGGGATCATTCCTGGGTGTTCATTGGTAGGACTGATGTTGAAGCTGAAACTCCAGTACTTTGGCCACATGATGCAAAGAGCTGACTCATTTGAAAAGACCCTGATGCTGGGAAAGATTGAGGGCAGAGAAGGGGATGACAGAGGATGAGATGGCTGGATGGCATCACTGACTTGATGGACGTGGGTTTGGGTGGACTCTGGGAGTTGGTGACAGACAAGGAGGCCTGGCGTTCATGGGGTCACAAAGAGTTGGACACGACCGAGCAACTGAACTGAACTGAGTTGAATATCTTTGGCAATAAAAAGAAATTAAGGACTGATGTATGCAACATGGACGAACTTTGAAAATCCTATGCTAAGCAAAAGAAGCCATTCACAAAACACCACATACAGTTGTTGTCTGTCACCCAGTCGTGACTGTTTGCAACACCATGGACTGCTTCATTCCAGGCTTCCATGTCCTTCACTATCTCCCAGAGTTTGCCCAAGTTCGTGTCCACTGCATTGGTGATTCCATCCGGCCATCTCATCCTCTGTCACCCTCTTCTTCTGCCTTTCCCAGTGAGTCTTTTTCAGTGAGTCCCCTGTTCACATGAGGTGGCCAAAGTGTTGAAACTTCAACTTCAGTATCAGGGTTGGTTTCACATACAGTATGCTTCCCCCAATAGAAAGTAGCCAAATCTGTTGAGCCAAAAAATAAACAATTTCCAGAAATGGAAGAGTGGAGGAATATGATAGTGATTGCTAGTAAGTACGGAGTTTCTTTTGGCGATGATGAAAATGTTCTAAAGTTAGATACTGGTGATTGTTGCATAACTCTTTCAGTATACTAAAACCTGATTAATTGTATACTTTATTTTTTTTTAATTGTATACTTTAAAGGGGCAAATTTTGAGATAGATTTATATCTCAATAGCACTGTTAACTAAAATGAAGAGTAGTTTGACTAGTACTTACTTTCTTGTCATGTGAGTGACAAGTTACTTAGTGAGCACCTTTTGTTTATTTTGAGGAGTTGTCATACTCTTTGTAAGTTTGAGTCACCTTCCAAACTTTTGGTTTTACAGAGTTTTTGCTGGCATCACTTCCTCATCTATTTTTTTTTTTTTTTAGTCAATACCACTTTTCTCAGTTATTTTGATTATCTGCCTTCATTAAGTTTCTATACATGCATAGTTAAGAGTCTTTCGCATTGGCGTTATCAACAGACATTACGATCACCGTCAGCTCTGCTCTTTCTTCTCAAGGTCCATTTATGTTCTGCTTTTCTCTTTTTTTTGTTTATTTATTTATTTATTTTACTTTACTGTATTGGTTTTGCCATACATTGACATGAATCCGCCACAGGTGTACATGAGTTCCCAACCCTGAACCCCGCTCCCACCACCATGTCATCTCTCTGGGTCATCCCAGTGCACCAGCCCCAAGCATCCTGTATCCTGTATTGAACCTAGACTAGCGATTCATCTCTTACATGATAGTATACATGTTTCAATGCCATTCTCTCAAATCATCCCACCCTCTCCCTCTCCCACAGAGTCCAAAAGTCTGTTCTTTACATCTGTGTCTCTTTTGCTGTCCTCGCCTACAGGGTTATCATTACCATCTTTGTAAATTCCATATATGTGTGTTAGTATACTGGATTGGTGTTTTTCTTTCTGGCTTACTTCACTCTGTATAATCGGCTTCAGTTTCATCCACTTCTTTAGAATTGATTCAAATGTATTCTTTTTAATGGCTGAGTAATACTCCATTGTGTATATGTACCACAGCTTTCTTATCCATTCATCTGCTGATGGACATCTAGGTTGCTTCCATGTCCTGGCTATTATAAACAATGCTGCGATGAACATTTTTTGGGGTACACATGTCTCTTTCAGTTCTGGTTTCCTCGGTGTGTATGCCCAGCAGTGGGATTGCTGTGTCATAAGGCAGTTCTGTTTGCAGGTTTTTAAGGAATCTCCACACTCTTCTCCATAGTGGCTGTACTAGTTTGCATTCCCACCAACAGTGTAAGAGTGTTCTCTCTTCTCCACACCCTCTCCAGCATTTATTGCTTATAGACTTTTGGATCGCAGCCATTCTGACTGGTGTGAAATTGTACCTCATTGTGGTCTTGATTTGCATTTCTTTGATAATGAGTGATGTTGAACAGCTTTTCATGTGCTTGTTAGCCATCTGTATTACAACATTATTTTCTTTCTTTGTATTTTTATCATCTTTCTTGACTTCTCTCAGTTATGCATTTTTATAAAATATCACATGATTTATCAGTTGAGGACGTGGATGCAACAAAGCTACATCTTTGCTGTCTGTAGGTGAACTGAATAAACAGATGACTAACAGATTTTGAAAGAAATACTGTGATTGGTCATTGATGGATGTGCTCTGTTATTTGTTAGTGGTTTGTATGATGAAGAGCTAGAAGTAAAGTTTGAGTTTTCGTTACTCACATTTAATGTGTAATGGTAATTGAAAGTTGAGCAGTGTTGTTGAGGTACTGGTATTATTTCACTATACTGTGGTACCTGAAATTCATGCATTTTAGAATGGTGTACAAAAAGCCAGAATTGCCTGTGTATTCTGTATAGTCTCAAAGAATCAAATTTAATAGGTATTAGATTATAAACACTCTTTAAATATAAGAGAAGAATTTTGTATTAAAGCATATAAAATTTAGTTTCCATTAAAATTTTTCCTAATAGTATATCATTTATTACTTCTTCTGCCTTTGGTTTTCATAGGAAGTTGGTATGCCAGCAGATTATGTAAACAAGCTTGCTAGAATGTTTCAAGACATAAAAGTATCTGAAGATTTGAACCAAGCTTTTAAGGAAATGCACAAAAACAATAAGTTGGCATTACCAGGTATTATTTTATAATTGTATACATTTTTAAAACTTTTTTAAAAATCTTTGTTTTCTAGTAAATTAAAAATAAACCTAAGCAGTAATCGATACAAGTATATTTCAAAGTCCACATTCCTTGAAGATATCCTGCAAAGCAGAACCTAGATTTACTAACTCTTACTTTGAAACGAAAAGACACTTTTAACAAAATCTTTAGAGTATTGTTTATTTTTCACCAAAGTTTACCCACTGTCTATGTATTTTGAATTTTATCCATTTTTAAGATTATTTGCTTTATATTTTCTGACATACATCCTATAGCTGATTCAGTTAATATAAAAATTCTGAATGCTGGTGCATGGTCAAGAAGCTCTGAAAAAGTCTTTGTCTCACTTCCTACTGAACTGGAGGATTTGATACCTGAAGTAGAAGAATTCTACAAAAAGAACCATAGTGGAAGAAAATTACATTGGCATCATCTCATGTCAAATGGAATTGTAAGTAGATGGTGTGTTAGTTCAGATATTGGTTTGGTTGTAGCAAGACTCCAAATAAGATTTGTTTAAACAAGGTAAATTTTTCCTTTTCTTGCAAGTGAAAGTTTGATCAGGTATAGTGGATCTGTTCCGTGCATTTGTTAGGGACATAAACTATTGGTTATAGCACCATCCTTAAGGTGTTCCTTTGCCTGCAGAATCCAGTATGATCCTCTCACTATGTCTGTGTTCCAGCCCAACAGGAAAGGAAAGATGTGATGGTATAATTTCCTTTAATAGCAACTTCTGGAAGATTCTCCTATTATTTCTACTCAAATCTCATTGGCCAGAACTTAGTCACATGGCCACATTTTGCACAGGAAAGCTGAGAGATGAGCCTTTATTTTGAATAGTCATTAAGGTCTGCTGAAATTTTTATTACCATGTAAGAAAGGAAGAATGGATATTGGAAGATAACTACCAGCCATTTATATATTATCTCATATAAGAGATATTATAGTAGATAAATGGTAATACTCATAAAGAGATTCTTATTTTTTAAATTATTTTATCTATTATAGATAACGTTTAAGAATGAAGTAGGCCAATATGATTTGGAGGTAACAACGTTTCAGCTGGCTGTATTGTTTGCATGGAACCAAAGACCCAGAGAGAAAATCAGCTTTGAAAATCTAAAACTTGCAACTGAACTCCCTGATGCTGAGCTTAGGAGGACTTTATGGGTTGGTTTGTTTTTATGTGTTTTTTTTTTTATCGTGTCCTCTCACATAGCAGGAAATAGGTATTGTTTTGTGTTATAATAAATTTATGAATTCATAACATCAAATGACTTTTAACCAAGAAAAGCACACTAGTGAGTTACTTATGGAACAATAAGAAATTGAAAACATGAAAGTTACTGAGCCCGAATGGCAAAAAAGAGAAAGATTCGGTTGTTATTTAAATATTACCTGTGAAAAGCATGACCAAAGATTTCGTATTGAGAATGTTGTTCAGTGATTTTTATGATAACCAAAATTCTCAAGAATTAGAAAACTTTGGTTCTTTTGAGGCTTTGTAAAATGTACTTATTAGCCCTCCTGTTCAGAACTAACTTGTAAAATTACCCCTACTCCATATGCCTCTTAATAGTTGCAAAATAAATCACTACCTAAAGAGAAACAGCTGGTTTATAACTGACAGTGGTGTTTGCTATGGTCATATATGATACATCACTTTTTGTTTTGTTTTGTTTTTGTCTGTCTTATTGTAAAGAGAGCATTTATTGTTTCCTCATAACCAACTCTCTTTCTCCTTATTCTCTTTCCTCATTATGCATGTACATTGTTATGTTTATGAAGTAGCAAATAAAAGTTTGAATTCTGAATTTGTGCTCATCATTTTTCTCATCTATATTGGTCATGTTTGAGAATTGATCTTAGTATTCTATAGTGTTTATAGAACATAATTTTTTTTTCTTTATTCTTTACAGTCTTTAGTAGCTTTCCCAAAGCTCAAAAGGCAAGTTTTATTGTATGAACCTCAAGTCAACTCACCCAAAGACTTTACAGAAGGTACCCTCTTCTCAGTGAACCAGGAGTTCAGTTTAATGTAAGGTTTATGTTGGTTGATCTAAAATAAAAATAGCATGTTTGAATTTTGATATTTTATTGTTAGGAAAATAATTACTTTCTTTGCATGATATTTAAAGCATATCTGTATGCTGCCATCACTTTAGATTTCTGCCATTTACTTGAATGAACTGGATACTTTTGGTGTCTGACTTTACACTATATTGCTTTTCATCTTTAAAATAAACATCTTTTTGTACTCTAAAGCAACTTTATCCACACAGAGAACTATTTCCTTGAGATCCCAGTTAGAAGATAATGCTGAATTATAACCAACATATCTTCAATTATCTAATGACTTTCATGACAATATAAATTATATTTACTTTGTTATTATAGGGGGTATAGTCATACTTAGGTATTAACAGTTTTTCTCATGTTTGAGGAAAAAAATAGGCTTCATTTTAATAAAGCTATATGTTAGTTGTTATTTTTCCCTTAGTTCGGTTCAGTTCAGTCAGTCACTCAGTCGGGTCCAACTCTTTGCAACTGCATGTATCGCAGCACTCTAGGCCTCCCTGTTCATCACCAACTCCTGGAGTTCACGCAGACTCTTGTCCATTGAGTCAGTGATGCCATCCAGCCATCTCATCCTCGGTCGTCCCCTTCTCCTCCTGCCCCCAATCCCTCCCAGCATCAGTGTCTTTTCCAGTGAGTCAACTTTTCCCATGAGGTGGCCAAAGTACTGGAGCTTCAGCTTTAGCATCATTCCTTCCAAAGAAATNCTCCGGGAGTTGGTGATGGACAGGGAGGCCTGGTGTGCTGCGGTTCATGGGGTCACAAAGAGTCGGACAGGACTGAGTGACTGAACTAAACTGAATTTTGTTTTAGAATTCATTGAGATAACATATACAAAGTGATACCTAATAAGCAGTTGTGCGTGCTGCTAAGTCATGTCCGAATCTTTGCAACCCCGTGGACTGTAGCCCAGCAGGCTCCTCTGTCCATGGGGGAGAATATTGGACTGGGTTTCCATTTCTATCTCCAGGGGATTTTTCTGACCCAGGGATTGAACCTGCCTCTCTTACGTCTCCTGCCTTGGCAGGCGAGTTCTTTACCACTAGTGCCATCTGGAAGCCCTAGTAAGCACTCAGTAATTGCTAATACCCTTAGTTGGAGATAATTTCTTTTTCTTTTTTTTTGGAGAGAATTTCTGAACAAGCATTGGGTGAGGAGAGTGCTGGCCATGTCCACAGGTTCATGGAAAGACTACTGAGAGTCTTAGAGAGAAGGATTAAGTAAGAGCACTGAAGTGAGACAAAGTGGAAAGATAAAACAGGATCAGAGTTTTCCACTCGTCTCCTCATTCAACATGGGTTGAGTTCCTTTTATGTGGGAAGCCCTCCTCTAGGCATGGGATGCAAAGAAAAAGAAAAGGACTGAGCCTTGAATTTCTACTGGATCTCAACATAAGAAATTGGAACTTTATCCCACAGGGAGCTACATCTTTTGAGAGGGGAGGGGCTTAAAAGTTGTATTTTAGTGTTTTATTGGCCGCGCCACACTGCATGTGGGATCTAGGTTCCCTGACCAGGGATTGAACAAATGCTCCTTGCATCAGAAGCTTGGAGTCTTAACCACTAGATCACCAGGGAGTCCTGAAAGTGGTATTTTTGGATGGTTAATTGGAATATATTTCCTGAGCCCCAAGATATAAGTTCAGTTGTTGTCTCTGGGTGGTTGGGGGTTAATGAGCCTGCTGGCTCCTTGACCAGGATCCTGTGATGGAGTCCACTCAGATGGATGAGGAGGAAAAGCTCATGGGTGGAACTTCATATCATTCCTTGAAATAAAACCTTGCCACTGAAACTGCTCATACTGTACTTGTGAAGTTTCTCATTGAATATGGGATTTTCCACACTCAGTGTGTATTGCACTGAACCTGTACTTGTGATGACACTTAGAGGTTGGTAATAGAGTCGCTATCTATTCAGGGTGAAGGACAACATGAGAATGCAGATGTCAGGGGCTTTCTTCAAAATTCTGTCCTCCACAAGTAGAATTCCCTTCCCTCTTGGTAGATCTCTGCAACCAGAGCCCCCATGACAAACAAAACACACAGATACTCAACCAAATGTTGTAGACTGACTGGATACAGATGTTTCTTCATGAAGTTTTGCCTGGATAAACGGCTTCTGTGTCTTCTACTCAGAAATTATTGGCCCTTGTTCTTACCCTGCTCCTATCAACTACCATTCTTATCTCTACTCCCCTTTTTAAAGCCCAAGACTCAGCAGATCACAGATCAAATGAGCTGTGGAATCTATTCCTGTCTTGGATTTCCTACCAAATGGTTAACTACCATTTCAGTGGCCATTTTCTTTATTTCAGGATGCATACCATATTGAATTATGGTATAGAACTGAAAAGTGAAAGTGAAAATGAAGTTGCTCANTCACAGATCAAATGAGCTGTGGAATCTATTCCTGTCTTGGATTTCCTACCAAATGGTTAACTACCATTTCAGTGGCCATTTTCTTTATTTCAGGATGCATACCATATTGAATTATGGTATAGAACTGAAAAGTGAAAGTGAAAATGAAGTTGCTCAGTTGTGTCCGACTCTTTGTGACCCCATGGACTGTAGCCTACCAGGTTCCTCCATCCATGGGATTTTCCAGGCAAGGATACTGGAGTGGGTTGCCGTTTCCTTTTCCAGATCTTCCTGACCCAGGGATTGAACCCTGGTCTCCCCGTATTGTAGGCAGACGCTTTACTGTCTGAGCCACCAGGGAAGTTCAAGCAGTTCTTTTATAAGATGATCATGTTTTGGTTCTCAGCTTGGAAAATGGTGTGGATTACAAGATATATAATTTACAGGGGGACAAAACACCCTCCTTTAGTACCCAAATATCAGTATTATGTCCAGTATTGTAGGTTGTTATGTACCCGGCTTTGACACCCCTCCACAGAGACATCTATTGACTTAGTCTTCAGTCTTCTTTTTGGTGGCTGTTTGACTCAGGTGGTTAGGACATTGAGCTAATGAGAACAAGGTCACAGGCTCACCCTCTGTGTGGGTCAGCAAGGTTTGCTTTGTTCAGTGGCCACAGACCTGGTTGAGCCAGCTGTCTAGTCTATGTCTTCCCCGGTTCATAAGAGGACATGGTAGGAGTGTGCGGATGGACAAGAGCAAATCCATCACCACTGTTACAGAAAGCCACCCAGGGGGCCAAACGTCTACTAATGGGGGTCAAAACTGTCTCATTCACATGAGGCTGACATTTTAATACCTCTTGCCGAAAGGGTCTTTTGAACATCCAGTTTAAACATTGTTGCTTTTTTGGTGTGGATTCATCTCTCTAATAAATGGAAGGCTGTATAAGACCTCAGATAATTAGAGATTTCCAAACACAGATTAAATATTTGAAAAGTTGGTTTAGCATGAAAAAAGAAGTTTCAGAATGGCTATTCAGTTGTCTCCTCTTATTTTTAAAATCTATTTAAGCTGGTGAAATAAAAAAAATTAATTAGTTCTTTCAGAGAGTGGTTGATAATCATCTTTTTCATTTAAGAATGAAAGCATTTTAGTTAAACATTGTTGTAATTAGATCACTAAAATGTTAGCAAGAAGGAGGCACAATTCACTCCGTATTATTCAACTCTTTGGCCATCACCCAGACCACACAGCCCATCTTTCATTTCTATGCAAATATGTTCCCCAACTCACTTCATTATTTAGCATCATGTCTTGTTAGATTTCAAACTGGATCGAGGTCAGCTCCATTCCAAAGTACTCCGCTTAGCTGTTTCCTTCAGTTCGATCTTTGTGAGTACTGAAAAGGCATTTGATGCACAAAAGAGGAGAGCACAGTATAAAAAGGAAACTTGCCCAGAGGAGAAGGGAAAGTGACATATTGGTAATTCTTTTAAAATCCACTTATTAAACAAACATTAGGCCAGTGATAATGGAGACATATATTACATTTTTGTGTAGATTATACATTCACAAGATTAAGAATGAAAAATATAAAATGAGACATTGTGAAGAAATTTATTCCTTTCCCCATCTTGCACATAGAACCATTTTTATTAGTTTCTCGTGTCTTGTCTGTAATTCCTTTATGCAAATATATCTGAAAACCTCCCCTCCTTTAATGCAAAAGGAAGCACACTATAAACTTGTTCTTAATCTTGCTTTTGTCACTTAACAGTGTATTATTTCAGATATCTTCCCCTATG
Organism: Neotragus moschatus; assembly: GCA_006410615.1. NCBI lineage: Eukaryota > Metazoa > Chordata > Mammalia > Artiodactyla > Bovidae > Neotragus > Neotragus moschatus. The sequence goes on from SJYA01001183.1 coordinate 697,445, forward strand.
GGCACAGTAGCCTTGGTTTTCACAGGTTATATACTATAGTATGTATTACTATATACTATTCCATTGAAAAGATGTTTTCAGTACTATAATTTATCTATCTAGTCACTTATTGATGGACCTTGATAGAATTTCTTATGCTTTTTATTACAAAGAAAACAAGGTAATAAATTACTTGAGAATGCATTACCAGTCTTTCCTAAACACTGGCCTATCACTCCATTGAAAGGCTGTATCATGATTTATTTATCCAGTCCCCTTTTGGTGGACATTGAGTTTCCAATATCTTATTTTTGCAGACAGTAAAATAACCTAATACTTAAGTATTTTCATTTATTGTCCTTTTAGGCAGTGTTAGAGCCATACAAGTCTGAAATTAGAAAAGTCTAGGCAGCCTACTAAAGATTATAGAAAATGCCTTACATGAGAAGTGTGAGCCCATGCTAACTGCATGAATAAAATATTTGGCTGTGAATAATATTTTTCTGTTGTGGATAATTTTTAGATACTATTAGCTGAGGAAAGTGGAGAAAAATCCTTCTGTCACTGAGTCAGGAATTTTATGAGAAAAAAGTTAGTGCTAGTAATGATTAGTATTGGTATATACCATTTAAAAAATGTAATATATCCAGGTAATTTTTTAATACCATTTAAGTATGATATGATTGAGCCTAAGAATTATTTAAAATTAAGAAATAAAAAGTAGAAAAAAGGTAGAATTTAGGAAATATAGCCCAAAAATGCCTTCCTCAAAAATTGTCAACCTTACATATACTTGCAGTTAATGCTGTTTTGGGACATTTCTTTCTATGTGTCATCAATGTGACTCCTCCCTTTAAAGACAGGGAATTTAAGGAAGTCATGGATGGAAGACTGGTTTAAGGTGGGACACATTAAGACCTGGGTTATTTTGGGTCCATAGAAATGGGATTTGTTGTAGAGTATTCATTCATTCAGTCATAAATACATTTAATTCATTTATTCATTCATTCCCTGTCAGATTCCATATTTACTTGGCTCTTGATGTGCAAATCATGCTAAAACTCAGGAAAATATAAAAAGTACAAAGTACAGATCATACTTTACAGTCTTATAAGGAAATTAAGAAATACGCAGGATACAATGAAAGGGTCCATGGTAAATACGTCAAGAATGACATAAACTGATATAAAAGCAGTTCCAAAGAGGAAGACATAATGGGCAAGAGGTGGCATTTTTCCTGGAATACAGGACAATAGGGATAACAAAATCTGAACATAGTATATTTTACTGACAATGCAGTGACTTACTCCATTGATTGGATAAATTCTCAGAAACTGATGAACAGATGGCTTCCCAGCTGCCCACCTTTCCTGGTGTTCCACACACTTGCATAACCTGGTCCCATGTTGCCCACTGGGTCTGGGTGGGCTGTTGGACAGAGGATCTTGGCATTTTTCCAGATGTACACAAGGGGTGGACTACATTATTTGTTGCTCAAAGACCCAAAAGTTCTTTCTTTTATGGTTGATTGTATCCTGTCATTTTTAGAGTGTATTTTGGTGTGATCTTAGCTACCATCTTTCCTGGAAATCCCATATTTGATAGATACAAGTTGAGGTGAGCAGTGCAGTGCTGGGCTTTCCAGGCTTTACCTTTACGCATCCTCTTTATCCATCCTGACTCCTATTGCTAAGCCACAGTGACTGTATCTGGAACAGTTCTTTCCAGTTTTGCCACAGAATAACTATGGAAAGGATCTTGACAAATTTGGACTTAGGATGGGGTATAGGAGGAAAGAGAAATCATTCTAAGTGGAAGAAACAGGACAAATGGTGTCAATAAAATGTTCCATGTCTGTGCTAATGCAGTAGCCACTTGTCACATGTATTGGGTTGGCCAGAAATGTTTTTGATTTTTTCTATACGATCTTATGGATTTCCCTAGTGGCTCAAATGGTAAAGAATCTGCCTGTAGTTCGAGAGACCTGGGTTCAGTCCCTGGGTCAGGAAGGTCCCCTGGAGAAGGGAATGGCTACTCACTCAAATATTCTTGCCTGGAGAATCCCATGGATAAAGGAGCCCGGCGGGCTATAGTCCATGGTGTTGCAGAATTGGACACAAATGAGTTACTAACACTTTCACACACTTCACATAGAATCTTATGGAAAAATCTGAAGGAACTTTTTGACCAACCCAATAACTATTGAGCAGTTGAATGGGGCTCCAGCAAGTGAGGGACTGAATTTCTTTTATTGTGTTTGATTTTAGCTCATTTAAATTTGAATTTAAATGGCCACATATGAAATAGTGGCTTCTATATTGGACAGCCCAGCTCTAGGGCATTCTTGGAAATTCTGAATATATAGGACTAGTTAAGAGCTGAACTAGACCTTTAAGTTTACCTAGTCTGGCATTTTGATTTTACAAATGAGGGGTTTTACAGATAGGAATACTGAAACCCAAAAGGTAGCATGCCTCATTCAAGAGTTTTGCACATGGCTATTGATGAGCAGAATTGGAAGCTGGCCTTCTGGTGCCCTGACTCCCAGTTCGGTGGTCTTTTGGCCCCACCATGTTGCCTCCCAGTGATGATGGCAGGAGTGTAGCCACACCCAGTTAAAAGATGGTTGATTGGAAGATTTAAAAAGTGAAATCAAGCTTAGGTCCTTCAAATCAACTAACCATGAGATATATGCTGAACTTGGTGGCATGCACTAAGATCGGGGGGGTAGTTGTTGTTGAGGGAGGTGCAAAGTGTCATAAAGAACCCACAATCAAGTTGAAGAAACAGGAAATTTTCTGAAATATATGTTAGAATATATTCTAATATAATATATATTTCTATAGACTTGACCTATATTGAAGTCTCTAACACAGGAGGTAAAAGATGACATTTAGTTCAGTTCAGTTCAGTTCAGTTGCTCAGTCATGTCTGACTCTTTGCGACCCCTTGAATCGCCCCACGCCAGGCCTCCCTGCCCATCACCAATTCCTGGAGTTCACTCAGACTCACGTCCATCGAGCCACTGATGCCATCCAGCCATCTCATCCTCTGTCGTCCCCTTCTCCTCCTGCCCCCAATCCCTCCCAGCATCAGAGTCTTTTCCAATGAGTCAGCTTCGCATGAGGTGTTCAAAGTTCTGGAGTTTCAGCTTTAGCATCATTCCTTCCAGAGAAATCCCAGGGCTGATCTCCTTCAGAATGGACTGGTTGGATCTCCTTGCAGTCCAAGGGACTCTCAAGAGTCTTCTCCAACACCACAGTTCAAAAGCATCAGTTCTTTGGCGCTCAGCCTTCTTCACAGTCCACCTCTCACATCCATACATGACTACTGGAAAACCCATAGCCTCGACTAGATGGACCTTTGTTGGCAAGGTAATGTCTCTGCTTTTGAATATGTTATCTAGGTTGGTCATAACTTTCCTTCCAAGGAGTAAGCATCTTTTAATTTCATGGCTGCAGTCACCATCTGCAGTGATTTTGGAGCCCCCCAAAATAAATTCTGACACTGTTTCCTCATCTATTTGCCATGAAGTGATGGGACCAGATGCCATGATCTTCATTTTCTGAATGTTGAGCTTTAAGCCAACTTTTTCACTCTCCTCTTTCACTTTCATCAAGAGGCTTTTTAGTTCCTCTTCACTTTCTGCCATAAGGGTGGTATCATCTGCATATCTGAGGTTATTGATATTTNCCTTGCAGTCCAAGGGACTCTCAAGAGTCTTCTCCAACACCACAGTTCAAAAGCATCAGTTCTTTGGCGCTCAGCCTTCTTCACAGTCCACCTCTCACATCCATACATGACTACTGGAAAACCCATAGCCTCGACTAGATGGACCTTTGTTGGCAAGGTAATGTCTCTGCTTTTGAATATGTTATCTAGGTTGGTCATAACTTTCCTTCCAAGGAGTAAGCATCTTTTAATTTCATGGCTGCAGTCACCATCTGCAGTGATTTTGGAGCCCCCCAAAATAAATTCTGACACTGTTTCCTCATCTATTTGCCATGAAGTGATGGGACCAGATGCCATGATCTTCATTTTCTGAATGTTGAGCTTTAAGCCAACTTTTTCACTCTCCTCTTTCACTTTCATCAAGAGGCTTTTTAGTTCCTCTTCACTTTCTGCCATAAGGGTGGTATCATCTGCATATCTGAGGTTATTGATATTTCTCCCGGCAATCTTGATTCCAGCTTGTGCTTCATTCAGCCCTGCGTTTCTCATGATGTTCTCTGCATGTAAGTTAAATAAGCAGGGTGACAATATACAGCCTTGACGTACTCCTTTTCCTATTTGGAACCAGTCTGTTGTTCCATGTCCAGTTCTAACTGTTGCTTCCTGACCTACATATAGGTTTCTCAAGAGGCAGATCACTGAAACGTAACAGTGCTTGGACTTCCCTGATGGTCCAGTGGTTAAGACTACACTTCCAGTGCAGGAGGTGTGAGTTCAATCCCTGGTTAGAAAACTAAAATCCCCAATAAACAAACAAACAAAAAAGCAAACATAACAATGGTGGATAGGAAGCAAACTTCTGCTTCATGGCTGACTTTGCATTCTTGCATTTTATATTGATTACACATGCTCAGTTATCACCAGGATCATTTGTACTGTTTCTGGAGTTTTAGTATGTGAAAGGAAAGTGGTTTGTTTCTGGATTATTTTCCTATAGAGTGGCACTTATATAGAATAAATTAGTATTAAAGCTATGCTGTTAGATCACAGAAGAGTAATACAGTCATGGGAGGCTGTCTGTTTAAATCAGGAGAAAAGTATTGGCTCCTATCTTTTAGACATAGCCAGGAAAGCAAATCCTTACTTGATTTACTAAAGTCTCAACCTGGGGTTGCATGACAGCATTTCTAGAGTCTTTTATTTCCACTGGTAGGCAAAACAAATGAGACCCAAGTGCCCATAGAACATTCCAAAGAGTCAACAGAGAGAAATGGAAAGCATTAGAAACATGATGGTCTTTCGAAAAGGAGACACAATTATAAGTAAAATGGGGAATGAAAAATCATCTAGAATCTAAATATCCGTATTATAAATGTTTCCTAAGATTTTTTCCTTTCTCTTACTTTATAAAGGTAATGTGTGCTTAATGTTTTCAGCTAGGAAAATAAAGAAAAAATAAACAAAAGCAACTAAAAATCACTCTTCATCTCACTCAGAAACAGCCCATGTTAATTTCCTTTTCCTTTCTTTCCAAAACCAACTTTTAAATATTTAGTTACTTAATATTGTAGAGTGTTTTGTACTGTAATTTTTCACTTAACCTCAATTGAATTTTGACTGGGGAATTTTTTTGAGGGGATAACTTTTGTTAGGGAAGCCCAAGCCAATTGGGAAATTCATGCAGTGCTTTCCACTTCTGCAGGTCTTTAAGGGTGTTAATAAATTATGTCTTGTAATGTTAATAAGTTCCAAAAGTTTTCTTTGTTGGCATGCTTTGATAATGAGGTAAAATTATCTGGCTTGGTACTTTATTCATTGTCTAGTTGCTGATGTGAACCATCCATCAATCTGTGCCAAGAACTTGTAATGCTTTCGTCTTCAGAGCTTTCACTTCAGAAAACACTGTCATCAATTGGCAGGGACAAGAAAATATTCGTTGTCTCCTTGGCATATGGAGATCTGATTTGTCTAGGGGCTTCCAAAGTGGACTTCAAGAGTCAGCTCCTTTTTCCAATGAAACATATTTATGTAACTATATTGCATTTATTATGCAGACTTTTTCTGTGCCATGTTGAGTGACATCACATTCTGTTTTCTTCAGTCCCCAGAAGGGATCTCTGACTTGGGAATCTGGTAACATTTTAGTGTCTCTTCTTGCTACAAATGATCTTTTAGAAATATTGCTGTAATAAATGGATATATATATATGAATGGCTGAGTCCCTTTGTTGTTCACCTGAAACTATCACAATGTTGTTAATTGGCTATACTCCAATACAAATAAAAAGTTTAAAATAAAAAAAATTAATATAGTTGGAAAAATAAAGTACTATCAATGCTGGTAAGAAAAGAAATATTGCTAAAAATGTTTGGTCCAGTTTGGATAACTTAAAATGATACTCTGTCCTTTACCAACCTTGAACTTTATAAATCAGTTTCTTATCCTCAGAGGAATATTTTTTTTTAAAGATGTTGTTTCCTGAACATTATTGCCTCCTTTGATCTCACACTACATTTGGTCTTTCAGATAAGCGAGCCCAATAATTCCTCAGCTATAACTTCAGCAACACAGATAACTATCAAGCATCATATGCCACGCAGCTCATTACGCAGTTGTGAAGAACTAACCGTGGTCCTATATTAAATGTTTTACAGCTCATCTCTTCATGGCTTCCCAAGTTAATATAACACTTAGGGCTATCTTTGTGTCCAGGGCTGATAAAGCAACTCTTTATAAAATGGCATATGATATTTAAATTGAAACCTTTTAAGATGTCTTAGAAGAAGAAAATGCATGAAAACACACAAGTGAAGTAAATCTCCATATGTAGCTTAGTCTTTTTATTTTATTCTCTCCAATAAAGGGGCCTCCTTTCTTTGATGTTTCTAGTAATTCTCATTATTGCCTTCTGGATAAAGTAGATGAATATGCAGAAGCAATATGCCGTCTTCAGAACTCTCTGGATCAGCATATACTGATGTGCCATCATCCTTCTTTATCCACTTGATAATATACCGTTGAGTTCTTTGCAAGGCATAAAGACCTCTTTGGAATGTAATAGAAACACAAAAGATTGGTTCAAGATCTGATCACATACTTCAGGACAATCTTTCTACAGTTTTAGTTCACCAAATAAAGAGCTGGCAGTCTGGAGAGGGCTGGACGAGCAGTTTCCTAATTTCGAGTCTTTGGCAAGCTGGAATTCCACCTGCTAAAATGTAACAGTGTGGAGATTGTTGTCCTCTGGGTACATTTGCAACTTTCTGTTGGGTGCTCAATAAAGCAGACTGTATTACTGTGCTGGAAAAATTTAACTTGCTGCTCATTTGAGTATTAATCTATCAAAATATTTCCTGGACTTATTTTATGAGCTAACAAAAGAGCCATTATATGTTTCCCATCAGAAAGTTCTTAGTTCAGATTGATATTTTTAATTCCTTAATTGAATGGTTTTACTTCCTTGCTTAATGTAGACATTATTTTCAGATTATTGGTGAACTAAGAGAAGGTTAATTTGTAAGTTGAATTGGATTTTTGTTACAATCTGAAAAGACTTTTTGTAACCCAAAGACATTTTTTCCCTGGGTTCTAATTCTCCCTACCACCATTTCCCCAGCATCCTTCTACTGTCGAATGAGGCTCCCTCACTCCTTCATTTCTCCTTCTCCTCAGTAAAGCAACTCCTCTGTCAGAGAGTATATACGCACTTTTCAAGACCAACTGGTTCCCAAGCATTTTAAGGGGGATGAAGATGTTAAAATGATAGCAAAAGAGGGAAAATGATGAGAGCCTAAAGTTTTCTGGAACATATACCAGGATAAAAGTCTGGTTGCTTTACAACCTAAGTGGGAACTTTAGCTCAAAAAGACTTTTATAATATTTTTTTTAGAAAAAATTATTCAAGATGATAAAAATATATAGCATTTTTTTTTTCTAACTTAGCACAAATATCCAGAATAAAAGAAGAATTTTTTTTCCCCAATTATGTCTGGGGTTGTATTATTATTATTATTTTGTCTCTTTGTGGATTTTTTTTGGCAGAGTAAGGTCAAAATTTGCTTAAACTTGGAAACTAATTTTTCAAAAAGGTGAAGTTAAAATTTGTATGGTCTAATTCCTACCTTAAAAAACACAAAATAAGGGTTTTTTAAAATTCTACTGTCCATCGTTCTTACTCAAATCCAATTTATTGGTGTGTGTGTATAGGACTTGTGTGTATGCATGAACAATTAAAAGCAAGACTTTAATTAAAGGAAGAAATTATCACGGTGAGTTTTTGTCTACGCAAACAAAATAGAAGGCTATTTCATAATTATCAGGTGAAATAGGACTATAAAAGATGGCATGGTGGTGGATCTTGGTTGTTTTTTGTTGTTTAGTCACTAAGTCGTGTCCGACTCTTTGTGACGCCATGGACTGTAACTCACCAGGCTCCTCTGTCCATGGGACTTCCCAGGCAAGAATACTGGAGTGGGTAGCCAGTTCCTTTTCCAGGGAAGCTTTCTGATCCAGGGATTGAACCTGAGTCTCCCGCATCTCTCACAGGCGAATTCTGCAAACATTGCAGACTTTTTTTTTAACCACTTGGGAAGCAGTGGATCTTGGTACCAAATTCTAGTCCCTTCAATAATACTTTTACAGCATGAAGGTTAGTCTTCATTTCATCAATGCCAATCCAACTGAAAGTGTTTGGGCAAGGGGCACTACAGTACGGCAACCTGAACCTACCTTGGCAAAGTTTTGTCAGAGTAAAATCTGTGTTGAATAACGACTCCTTCATAAGTCTGTTCTTTGCAGCTCACCATGTGGACTGTTTGGTTTGCTGACCAGTCAGCATGGTGAATGGGGCTTCCCTGATGACTCAATGGTAAAGAATCTGCCTGCAATGCAGGAGATGCAGGTTCAATCCCTGGGTCAGGATGATCGCCTGGAAGAGGTCATGGCAACCCACTCCAGTATTCTTGACTGGAGAATTCCATGGACAGAGGAGCCTGATGGGCTACAGTCCATGGGGTCTCAAAGAGTCAGAAATAAAAAAAAAAAAAAAAAAAGTCAGACATCAGACACAACTGAAGTGACTTAGCACACACATAGCATGGTGAACAGAAAAGGACGTGAGTTTTAGGATCAAAAGACCCCATTTCTGAATCTTATAGCTTCGGGGCTTTGCAAAACTCGGATGGCTTCCTGGAGACACGATTGTTACCTCTATAAAAGAGGTGAACAGCACCTACCTTCCAGGTCTATGGTGAGGAAAAGAATTCGATATGTGAATGTACCCCATTATGGTTTTTTTTTTTTTTTGGATGTGGACTGTTATTAAACTCTTTATTGAATTTGATCCAATACTTCTGTTTTATGTTTTGGTTTTTTGGCATGTGGGATACTAGCTCCCTGATGAGACATCAAACCCACACTCCCTGCACTGGAAGGCAAAGTCTTAACATCATGGAAGTCCCTGAAAGTACCTAATACTGTCCCTTATAGGCAGTCACTGCTCAGTTCATTTTATGTTTTCACAATTACTTACTACTAATTAAACATTTAGCTATTTTTTGTTTTGTTTTGTTTGCAGCTTTCAGTTCAGTTCAGTTCAGTTCAGTTGCTCAGTCATGTCCAACTCCTTGCGACCCCATGAATCACAGCACGCCAGACCTCCCTGTCCATCACCAACTCCCAGAGTTCCCTCAGACTCACACCCATCGAGTCAGTGATGCCATCCAGCCATCTCATCCTCGGTCGTCCCCTTCTCCTCCTGCCCCCAATCCCTCCCAGTGTCAGAGTCTTTTCCAGTGAGTCAACTCTCTGCATGAGGTGGCCAAAGTACTGGAGTTTCAGCTTTAGCATCGTTCCTTTGCAGCGTAGCATCAGTCAAAGTATTTTGGGGGTATCTCAGTAATGTCAAATGTATTCCAACAGCGGACATCCATATATTTTCATCTGATCATCCTCAGATGAAAAAAGGAGTGAGACAGGATACCTCTTTGAAAACTTAGAGAGGTGCCTGGCTGCCCTGTGAGCTTTCTTTCTAGAGATCTTAATGTGAGTTAATTCCTTGTCTTGCGGTGGCTGTGTGCTCAGGTATTTTTATTGTGGACCCTCTGGGGCCTCATGCTGCCTCCCCCTCCCCTTTCCCTCCACTACACAGCCACGCCTCAGCACAAGCAGAAGTTCATTTCTTTGCTAAAATCACAGTGACCTTCAAAGATCCGGAGATGGGAAGTGCTGGATCAGAGACAGGGCTCTTCCCTTTGTTCACCAGACCTGTGTTTTCTGCCAGTCCCCTCAGATGGCTTGAGGAGCCCCGAGCTGTGGGCTCTTCTATTTCCTTGGACATCCTGTGTCCTCTTTGTCACAAAAGAGGCTCTAGTTTTTCTTTGAAAATCAGTCGTATGGTACATCCAAGCACTGACAAGGAAAGAACTGTCAAGATAGGCACTGTACTTTCTTGGGATTGTTCATTCTTGAATGGCCTGGTCCCTGCTCCCTTCCATCCCCCAAGTCTGAGTCCTAGTGGAGGCTGAGGCCTGACTCGCTACAGCTCTGCTGAAGCATCACCCCTACCTCTTCCTTCTTGGCAAGCCACTCCACTTACATCGGGCTTCCCTGATGGCTCAGTGGGTAAAGAATCTGCCTGCAATGCAGGAGACACAGGAGACCTGCCTTCAATCCCTGGGTAGGGAAGATCCCCCTGGAGAAGAAAATGGCAACCCACTCCAGTATTCTTGTCTTTAAAAAAATTTCATGGACAGAGGAGCCTGGCGGGGACTACAGTTCATGGGGTCGCAAGAGTCGGACATGACTGAGTGACTAAGCACGTACCACTTACATAATTGTTAAGGGGGCTTATTTATAAAACAGAAATAGAGTCACAGATGTAGAAAACAAACCTATGGTTACCAGGGGGAAAGGAGGGAAGAATAAATTGGGACATTGAGATTGATGTATACACACTGTATGTATACATACATATGTACAGTCAGTTCAGTCGCTCAGTCATGTCCAAATCTTTGTGACCCTATGGATGCCAGGCATCCCTGTCCATCACCAACTTCGAAGTTTACTCAGACTCATATCCATTGAGTTGGTGATGCCATCCCAGCATCTCATTCTCTCATCCCCTTCTCCTCCTGCCTTCAATCTTTCCCAGCATCAGGGTCTTTTCAAATCAGTCAGTTCTTCCCATCAGGTGGCCAAAGTATTGGAGTTGCAGCCTCGGCATCAGTCCTTCCAATGAATATTCAGGACTGATTTCCTTTAGGATGGACTGGTTGGATCTCCTTGCTGTCTAAGGGACTCTCAAGAGTCTTCTCCAACACCACGGTTCAAAAGCATCAATTCTTCAGCCCTCAGTTTTCTTCACAGTCCAACTCTCACATCCATACATGACCACTGGAAAAACCACAGCCTTGACTAGACAGACCTTTGTTGGCAAAGTAATGTCTCTGCTTTTTAATATGCTATCTAGGTTGGTCATAACTTTTCTTCCAAGGAGTAAGGGTCTTTTAATTTCATGGCTGCAGCCACCATCTGCAGTGATTTTGGAGCCCCTCAGAATAAAGTCTATCACTGTTTCCATTGTTTCCCCGTCTATTTGCCATGAAGTGATGGGACCAGATGTCATGATCTTCATTTTCTGAGTGTTGATCTTTTTTTCTTTTTACTTTTTAAAAAAATTTTTAATATCAAAATAAAGATAAAAAAACAATTGGCAATTCGTTTCTTACATGATAGTATACATGTTTCAGCGCCATTCTCCCAAATCATCCCACCCTCTCCCTCTCCCTCAGAGTCCAAAAGTCCATTCTATACATCTGTGTCTCTTTTGCTGTCTCACATACAGGGTTATCACTACCATGTTTCTAAATTCCATATATATGTGTTAGTATACTGTATTGGTGCTTTTCTTTCTGGCTTACTTCACTCTGTATAATCGGCTGAGTGTTGATCTTTAAGCCAATTTTTTCACTCTCTTTCAGTTTCATCAAGAGGCTCTTTAGTTCTTCTTCACTATCTGCCATAAGGGTGGTGTTATCTGCATATCTGAGGTTATTGATATTTCTCCCGGCAATCTTGATTCCAGCTTATGCTTCATCCAGCCCAGCGTTTCTCATGATGTACTCTGCATATAAGTTAAATAAGCAGGGTGACAATATACAGCCTTCATGTTCTCCCTTCCCAATTTGGAAACCTTTCCCGATTTGGATTTGCTATGTCTATTGCACTATATGTACGTATATATGTATATACACTATATATACATACAGACTATATAAAATAGATAACTAATGAGAATCTACTGTTCAGCACAGGGAACTCTACTCAGTACTCTGTAATGATCTTTATGGGAAAATAATCTAAAAAGAGTGGATATATGTATATGTATAATTGATGCACTTTGCTGTACAGCAGAAACTAATACAACATTGTAAACCAATTATATTCCAGAGGGCAGTACCTGGAACTCAGGTAACCCTTACCATGTTTTGCAACCTTTATTCTTATCTTTGTTATTTATTTGTTTAGTTTTTATTGGAGTACAGCTGCTTCACAGTGCTAGTTTCTGCTGTACAGGAAAGCGAGTCAGCTACATATATACATGTATCCCTTCTTTTTTTTGGATTTCTTCCCCATTTAGGTCACCACAGAGCACTGAGTAGAGTTCCCTGTGCAATACACTAGGTTCTTGTTAGTTGCCTATTTTCACATAGTATCAAAAGTGTGCAGATGTCAGTCCCAATTTCCCCATTCACCCCACTCCCTTTCTTTGTTATTTAAAGTAGGAGCAGCAATACAACCTGACTCACCTGTGAGTGTTAAATGAGCTGAGATGCTGTGTCTATTGCACTTGGCACACTGTAGGGCTCCAATACATGTTTCACTTCAGATAATCAGAAAATGAGTTCTTATCCAAATGAGAAGAGCTTCAACATCATGCCCCTTCTCCAGGCTGTGCACAGGTGGGTTGGTGCTGGTGGAGAGGCAGGGTGAGCCCTCTCTCTGGGTTCTGGTGGCTCTGCATTGGGTTCTTTGGGTCCTACCCTTGCTCCATGGGTTTAAACTGCTGCTGGTTTGAACAAGTGTAGAAAGCATGGCCAGGGGTCGGGGGCAGGGTGTGTGGAGTAGGGGACCAGTGGCAGGCTTTCTCCATTGATTTCTCAAGGAGCCATAATTCTTTCAGATTCACTGCTCACATATGGCCTCCAAGCAGGCCTGGCAGTTTCCATCCATGGTGCAGGCTGGGAAAGGTAGGGTCTGGAAAACTCATAAAAGTGGAGTGGTAAAGGAAAATCAATCTTCTCCTGCTTTGGACCAAGTTGATGAGAATCATTCTCCCTGATTCTCCATAAATTGGAACAAGGCTTAGGACACTAATCCTACTGTAATACCATTTGAAGACGAACACTGACATTTGTGACATTTAAATAACAGTTCAGGTCTGCTATTAAACCAGGGCCTCCAACTGTTTAACCTTTGCTCTTGTGTACTGTTACCCTTGGTCCAGTGCATGCAAATATATTTATTAATGCATTTCAGCTTTATGATGACACATATTTATTTCATTCTGCTGGCTGTGTTGCTTCTGTGAATGACGCCACACCAAATGCAACATTTGTTTTCAAACTTTTCAGTGTGATACATTCCAAGACTCTTGCTTAGATTTTTTTTTTTTTAAATAGAGTTAAAGCTAAATAAAAGTCGAGGCCACTATGCAGAAAACTTCCTGTGGGTGGAAGAGTGTATTTCTGGAACTATCTAGAGAAGCCCAAAGCCAAATTCATTCAGCAAAATTTCTCAAATGCTTTTTGTGTCACGTACTGTATTAGATCGAGTAGGAAGAAGAGGTGTGTCTTGCCTTTAAAGAATGTAGGCTTGTGATTTAGGGCCCTGCTTATGGGGTTCTGCACCTTAACTTGTATGAATCTCACCTTACTCTTTGTCTGCACTGACAAAATCACAAAAAGCAGATTCTCATCTAGTTAAAGTCATGTAAACAAATGAATTAGAGACTGGAGGATATGGATCCTTTTCACTTTGATATGTCTTCCTGGGTGGCTTAGACTGTAAAGAATCTGCCTGCGATACAGGAGATTCAGGTTCAATCCTTGGGAAGGATCCCCTGCAGAAGTGAATGGCTATCCACTCCAATAGTCATGTCTGGAGAATCCCATGGACAGAGGAGCCTGGCAGTCTACAGTCCATGGGGTCACAAAGAGTTGGACATGACTGAGCAACTAATGCTTTCTTTCTTTTTTTTTTTTCATGGTATTTTTAAACAGTGTTGGTCTTAAAAATCGGAAATAAATTCTTCATTCTTGGATATTTTCTTGAGCAAGAGAAAACACTTTCTGCTTTGTTCTTTCTCATCATGTACCATTTCCTGAGCAGTGACAAATCTGCTACACATCTTATAGAAAAGTAGGTCCCTTTGGTACTAGGATCACTTGGAAGCTGACATTCTAGTTTGGCTTCAGATAAAGTTAGTCCCAGCCTGGTTGGCTCCTGAGAGACCCAGCCTAAATGACTGGTCCTGCCAGTTGCTAGATGTGCGAAATTCACCAAGGTGATTCTTCCATTCCATGGGCCTCAGTTTTCTTATCTGTAAAATGGGTGAATTGTACTTTCTTGCTGAGTTGTCAGAAGGAACAGAGGAAAGAATTCTGGGAAAATAGTGCAAAGCCTGGCCCATGGCAGCCTCTGTTTGGGTCCCCATGCTCTACAGAGCCCCCACCCCATTTCGTTCCTGTTCCAGATCTGTTGCTGGTCACAGCACAAACCTTTTCCTTCTGGGCCAGTGATTCTAAACTAGGAACTATTTGTCCCCAGGAATACACCTGAAAATGTCAGGAGACTGTTTTGGTTGTTACAGTTTTTTGGGGGGGAAAAGTTACTTGCATCTAGAGGGAAGAGGCCAGACACACTGCTAGACGTCCTATAATCTATCCTCCCCCACAACAAAGACAAATCTGGCCCAAAGTGTCTGTGGTCCTGAGGTTGAGAATCCCTGCAGGTCCCTGGGATGCTGACATTCTCTTCCCTNTTGAGCAAGAGAAAACACTTTCTGCTTTGTTCTTTCTCATCATGTACCATTTCCTGAGCAGTGACAAATCTGCTACACATCTTATAGAAAAGTAGGTCCCTTTGGTACTAGGATCACTTGGAAGCTGACATTCTAGTTTGGCTTCAGATAAAGTTAGTCCCAGCCTGGTTGGCTCCTGAGAGACCCAGCCTAAATGACTGGTCCTGCCAGTTGCTAGATGTGCGAAATTCACCAAGGTGATTCTTCCATTCCATGGGCCTCAGTTTTCTTATCTGTAAAATGGGTGAATTGTACTTTCTTGCTGAGTTGTCAGAAGGAACAGAGGAAAGAATTCTGGGAAAATAGTGCAAAGCCTGGCCCATGGCAGCCTCTGTTTGGGTCCCCATGCTCTACAGAGCCCCCACCCCATTTCGTTCCTGTTCCAGATCTGTTGCTGGTCACAGCACAAACCTTTTCCTTCTGGGCCAGTGATTCTAAACTAGGAACTATTTGTCCCCAGGAATACACCTGAAAATGTCAGGAGACTGTTTTGGTTGTTACAGTTTTTTGGGGGGGAAAAGTTACTTGCATCTAGAGGGAAGAGGCCAGACACACTGCTAGACGTCCTATAATCTATCCTCCCCCACAACAAAGACAAATCTGGCCCAAAGTGTCTGTGGTCCTGAGGTTGAGAATCCCTGCAGGTCCCTGGGATGCTGACATTCTCTTCCCTGAACAACCCATTTCCAGGGTCTGTGCTTCTCATTCATTGGTCACATGGG
Organism: Neotragus moschatus; assembly: GCA_006410615.1. Lineage (NCBI taxonomy): Eukaryota > Metazoa > Chordata > Mammalia > Artiodactyla > Bovidae > Neotragus > Neotragus moschatus. The sequence goes on from SJYA01001183.1 coordinate 712,898, forward strand.
ATGAGTTGAGATGTGAGAGCGATGTGGGCAAAACTTGGAAGTGTGGGATGGAGTGCCTTTATGCTTCAGTGAGACCCCTCCCAGAGGCCTGGGGTGGATGAAAAGGCAGTGGCTCTTGGGCCTGCTCTCTTTGTCCCAATGTGGGACTGCTACTGCTACTGCTAAGTCGCTTCAGTCCCGTCCGACTCTGTGCGGTCCCATAGATGGCAGCCCACGAGGCTCCCCCGTCCCTGGGATTCTCCAGGCAAGAACACTGGAGTGGGTTGCCATTTCCTTCTCCAATGTATGAAAGTGAAAAGCGAAAGTGAAGTCGCTCAGTCGTGCCCGACTCTTAGCGACCCCATGGACTGCAGCCTACCAGGCTCCTCCATCCATGGGATTTTCCAGGCAAGAGTACTGAAGTAGGGTGCCATTGCCTTGGGACATATATTTTAAAAATATTTACTTATTTGGCTGCATCACAGGATCTTTCACTGTGGCACATGGATTCTCTAGTTGTGGTGTGTGGGATCCATCACTCCATGGCTTGTGGGATCCTAATTCCCCAGCCAGGGATTGAACCTGTGTCCCCTGTGTTGCAAGGTGGATTCTTAAACCACTGGACCACCAGGGAAGTCCCCTCCAATATGGGTCTTGCAGGAGGCTGAAGATCCTCCATTGCAAGCTGGCCTTCCAAGTCATTACAAAGGAACATCTGTCAAGGCCAGATGATAAACTATATTTTATTTGTCAGTTTGTAAACTTGAGGAGTAACTTTAAATATTTAAACATATGACACGGGGGCCTCTGTTTGCATTCTTGCTCTGGGAAATGAAAGTGAGGGCAGGGAACATCAGTTTGATTTCTAAGACTCTGCCCTCTTCACTCCTGCACAGCTGGGCTACAGTGGTTCCCCTGCAGGCTCAGCTCTAAGGTTGTCCCTGTACTGCAGGCAAGTGGTGGAGGAGGCTCTATGGCTACAGGCTCAGCCCCAGTCTGTTTTGATTGCTGGTTTGTTCCTGAGTTGGTGATCTTTTTTTGTAGTTGAAACAATGCAATTTTTATAGTGTAGATAAGGAAACAAGTTTTCACCTGGACATGTACAGTTTATTAGATGCAATCTTGAATACATATCAGAAAAAACTGCATATTTCAGAAAAACTGGTAGGAGAGTATACAAATGAGTATTCAGATGCTGGTACAGGGGCCTAGCTCAGAGGACATGGCTGGCCTTGTGAATGAGAGTATGTGTGCATGTGAGTGAATGTGGGTGAGTGTGACTAACTGTGAGAGTCTGCTATTTTCCAAGATCTTAACATGTGTTTTCTCATTGAATCTTCATTATAGCCACATGCAGCTTGTCTTATTATTTCCATTGTTATAAATAAGGAGCCCCTGTTAATGGTGGAAGTGAAGTTTGAATTTGGGTATGAGGGTAGTAGTAAGGAACTCTAGGTGGGAGCTATAGAAATCAATGGTTTTCTTATATAAATATTGGAATGTCTGTTTGTGTCATGCAAAACTTTAGCTTCTAAGAAACCACTTAGAAATTAACAGTGCTTAAAATTGTAGCCTGCAGACTCATCTGAGACACTTCTTTTTTTCTTCTCTGTTTGCTCACCTGAGGATTTAAGCTGCTTCCAAGAGATCCAGTTTATTCATTAATGCAGGCAATTTTTCTTGTGCAAAATGTCCAAGTGGCTTAATGATATCACACAGTAAAGACAATTGACTGACTGGCTTGCTTCCTTTCCCTCTTGTGATATATTTTTATTCCCCTGCTGAGGTTTGCTCTTCTTTTGCTTCTCATTTTATTCAGGCTGCTCAGTCAATGTCTATGAGTTTATGTAGATTTGTGTAAAGTTTTTTTTATTTTTATTGAAGTGTAATTGATTTACAATATTGTGTTAATAATGTTTTCTTATATATAGACTCAGGATGGCTGTCTGAATAAACTGATCATCTGTACTAATATCATTGTTAAGATGACTTTTAAAAAACAGGCAAACGAATTCCAAAAGTCAATTTGTTAAACTCTTAAACATTCTATTTATGTTTTCAGTCTTAGCCTGGCCATAATTTTAGATTCAAGAACTGAACCTAATTATAGATATATGTATAAAAAAAGATGCTTAGAATAAGTTTGTCCTAGTACAGAAGATTCTATGCCAACAGTTTTATGATTTCGTTTATTCCTAAAATATCCAGTCTGATGGACATTTCCATGATCATTTAAATAGGGAAGTTTTACCATGGTTGTTGGCAAATTAGGGTTTTGTTCCCCCCAATTACCATATGTTTTAATCAATAGTAAGTAAGAATTAAAGTCTTACACATTCTACTAGTTATGAAAGAAAATTAAAGGTCTAATTAAAGACCCATGTCATGGCAGAGAAAATGATGAATCTTTTCACCACTCAGCATCATGGGATCCTCCAAATATATTGTTCTTTTTTCCCCCTTGGAGTTATTTATTGGCCAGAAGGGGAGGGTGGACAGAACTTCTTTTGAAGTTAAACATCTTGCTTGGATGAGTAGATATGTTGCATCAAATCACAGTAATAAAAAGGCAAAATGCTTTATTAAATCTTCTTTATCACTATATTGTGCTCCAATAGAATGATCTAATTAAAGACACAGTGAAGCCTCTTTTCATCTGAAGAGGAGTTCAGAGGCTTTCCTTATTAGAAGTTTGCACACAAACACATACACTGCTGTCTTGCTTCCAAGTTTCTTAGGGGTGCCTCCTTCCTGTTTTGCTCTAATAATTATGGATGTCTTGGCTGTCACTTCGTGGCTTGAAACTAACTCGTCTTTTTCATCTTCAAAGTAGCTGCAAGGCATTTACATGATTAATATTCATAATACCACTCGGAGAGAGGCACTGGGAATGCTATTCTTTCCTCAGATGTGGAAACAAAAGAAAAGAATGGAAAGTGGTGCTTATTTGCTTTTGCTAATGAACAATTTTCTTTCTAGTTCTAAGCTTCCAGATATCCAAGCTGGTGCCTTTTCCTGGCAACTCTAGCAGATGCTGCCAATTCATTCTGCCTAACATGAGACTTCTTTGAGCAATCAGATGAATTGCTATCGTCATCAGCATGGGAAAATGTATATGAATCAGAGAGAATGCGATTCGGGACTACCTTTCTCTTAGAGTCTCTCTAGGTTCTCTTGATTCAAGGAGCATTTCTGAGGTAAGGAAAGGAAAGGAAAGATATACTCATTTGAATGCAGAGTTCCAAAGAATAGCAAGGAGATAAGAAACCTTCCTCAGGGACCAATGCAAAGAAATAAAGGAAAAGAACAGAATGGGAAAGACTAGAGATCTCTTCAAGAAAATTAGAGCTACCAAGGGAACATTTCATCCAAAGATGGGCTCGATAAAGGACAGAAATGGTATGGACCTAACAGAAGCAGAAGAAATTAAGAAGAGGTGACAAGAATACACAGAAGAACTATATAAAAAAGATCTTCACAATCCAGATAATCATGATGGTGTGATCACTCATCTAGAACCAGACATCCTGGAATGCAAAATCAAGTGGGCCTTAGGAAGCATCACTACTAACAAAGCTAGTGGAGGTGATGGAATTCCAGTTGAGCTCCTTCAAATCATAAAAGATGATGCTGTGAAAGTGCTGCACTCAATATGCCAGCAAATTGGGGAAACTCAGCAGTGGCCACAGGACTGGAAAAGGTCAGTTTTCATTCCAATCCCAAAGAAAGGCAATGCCAAAGAATGCTTGAACTACCATACAATTGCACTCATCTCACAAGCTAGCAAAGTAATGCTCAAAATCCTCCAAGCCAGGCTTTAGCAGTATGTGAACCATGAAATTCCAGATGTTCAAACTGGATTTATAAAAGGCAGAGGAACCAGAGATCAAATTGCCAACATCTGCTGGATCATGGAAAAAGCAAGAGAGTTCCATAAAAACATTTACTTCTGCTTTATTGACTATACCAAAAGCTATGACAGTGTGGATCACACCAAACTGTGGAAAATTCTGAAAGAGATGGGAATACCAGACCACTTGACCTGCCTCTTGAGAAATCTGTAGCAGATCAAGAAGCAACAGTCAGAACTGAATATGGAACAACAGACTGGTTCAAAATTGGGAAAGAGTTCATCAGGGTTGTATATTGTCACCCTGCTTATTTAACTTATATGCAGAGTAGATCATGCGAAAGGCTGGGCTGGATGAAACACAAGCTGGAATCAAGATTGCCAGGAGAAATATCAATAACCTCAGATGTGCATATGACACCACCTTTATGGCAGAAAGTGAAGAAGAACTAAAGNAGAAGCAACAGTCAGAACTGAATATGGAACAACAGACTGGTTCAAAATTGGGAAAGAGTTCATCAGGGTTGTATATTGTCACCCTGCTTATTTAACTTATATGCAGAGTAGATCATGCGAAAGGCTGGGCTGGATGAAACACAAGCTGGAATCAAGATTGCCAGGAGAAATATCAATAACCTCAGATGTGCATATGACACCACCTTTATGGCAGAAAGTGAAGAAGAACTAAAGAGCCTCTTGATGAAAGTGAAAGAGGAGAGTGAAAAAGTTGGCTTAAAACTCGACATTCAGAAAACTAAGATCATGGCATATGGTCCCATCACCAATAGATGGGGAAGCAGTGAGAGACTTTATTTTCTTGGGTTCCAAAGTCACTGCAGATGGTGATTGCAGCCATGAAATTAAAAGACACTTGCTCCTTGGAAGAAAAATTATGACCAACTTAGACAGCATATTAAAAAGCAGAGACATTACTTTGCCAGCAAAGGTCCATCTAGTCAAAGCTAAGGCTTTTTCCAGTGGTCATGTATGGATGTGAGAATTGGACTATAAAGAAAGCTGAGAGTTGAAGAATTGATGCTTTTGAACTGTGGTATTGGAGAAGACTCTTGAGAGTCCCTTGGACTGCAAGGAGGTCCAACCAGTCCATCCTAAAGGAAATCAGTCCTGAATATTCACTGGAAGGACTGATGCTGAAGCTGAATTGCCAATACTTTGGTCACTTGATGTGAAGAACTGACTGATTTGGAAAGACCCTGATGCTGCGAAAGATTGAAGGTGGGAGGAGAAGGGGACGATAGAGGATGAGTTGGTTGGATGGCATCACTGACTCAATGGACATGAGTTTGAGTAAACTCCGGGAGTTGGTGATGGACTGGCAGGCTTGCTATGCGGCATTCTATGGGATTGCAAAGACTGAGCGACTGAACTGAACTATGAGGTACTGAACTGTGTTTTAATTTAATCCCCTGAATAATATCCTTCTTGCATAAGAACTTCATTCAGGTTGAACTAAATTATGGATCAAAAACTGGCAGCTGGTGTATTCATGCATATATGTGGAATCTGAAAAAAATTAGTGTAGATGATATTATTTACAAAGCAGAAATAGAGACACCAATGTACAGAACAAATGTATGGATACCAAGGAAGAAAGATAGGGGGTTGGATGAATTAGGAGATTGCAATTGACATATATATGTGTGTGTGTGTGTGTGTGTGTATATTTATATACTATGTATAAAATAGACAACCTAATGAGAACCTACAGTATAGCACAGGGCACTCTACTTAATGCCCTTTGGTGGCCTAAATGGGAAGGAAATCCAAAAAAGAGGGGATTATACATATGTGTGTGTGTGCTCAGTTGCTCAGTCATGTCTGATTCTTTGAGACCTCATGGTCTGTAGCCCACCAGACTCCTCTGTTCATGGAATTTTCCAGGCAAGAATACTGGAATGTATTGCCACTTCCACCTCCAGGAGATCTTACTCTTCCAGGGATTGAACCCATGTCTCCTGCATTGGCAGGTGGATTCTTTACAACCGAACCACCTGGTAAGCCCTGATATATGTATATCCGGTTCACTTTGCTGTACAGTAGAAACTAACACAGCATTGTAAAGCAACTTGTTATTGTTCAGTCCCTAAGTGGTGTCCAGCTCTTTGCAACCCCAGGAACTGCAGCATGCCAGGCTTCCCTGTCACTGTAAAGCAATTGTACTTAAAAAAAAAAAAAAAAAAACTAGCAACTGTCTACAGATATTAATTGGTTGTTCATATTGTTAATAATTTTGTGTTTGTGTTTTCAATTCTTGTGATGAACTTTGTACTTCTTGATTCATCACAGACACCCTCCTCTACTCGACACAGAAGGATTCCATGTAATTTATGTTGCCCATTAACTGCTGAGGGAATTTGAGTTTGCTAACTAAATAGGAAATGATTATCTTATTTCTCCAAAATGAGGAAAATTTGGTAAATCGACAAAATTGGTAAATTTTTGAATTTCTTTGACGTCATATCACTCCTGCCCTCAAATGATCTCTCCCCCTTCCCTGTAAAATTCTTGTTTTATTTATTTCGTTTAGCATTCTCAGAGGACAGTGATTTCACAAGGGAATCCACACAGAATTGTGAATGAATGACTCCAGAATGACGGTTTGTGCTCTAGAGCTACTGGGAGTTTAAAGGGGAACGCTAACCCCATCATCTTGTCTGGTATCTTGCCAGGCATTGGAATATTTTTTGGGGGGGTTGCCAGTGGTATGATTGGAGTCTCTCAAGTCACATTATACAGTAGTGATTGACTTTGACACTGAGTGTATAGCATATAAGGCAAGTCCTATCCAAAAACCTATTTTTGAAAAAATTAAAAAAAAAAACAATTTCATTCATGAATTAATTCATTAAACTTTTTGGTTGCATGGCATGTAGGATCTCAGTTCCCTGCCCAGGGATTGAACCTGGGCCCCCTGCATTGAAAGTGTGGTGTCTTAACTATTGGACTGACAGGGAAGTCCCAAAGCCTATGTTTCTATATTCAGATTTCAATGTCAAAATCTAGAAAAACTGGAAGAAATTCACAAGTAAATATCAAAAAAGTAGTCTAAAACATCACCTATTCCACGAGGGTCCTCTCTGCATTAAAGAGAGTGAACAGGAAGAGAATGTTCTGGGGCAGCAGTGCAGAGAAAGCTGGGCAGACTCTCTTACATTTCAATTTCCATTCTGAATTTAATGCTGACCTGTCTGGCCCTGGGAGTACATACACAGACAGAGTGGAGATCATGATGAATTATCCTGGACAGAGGTGCTGGCTGGGTAACAGCAACTGTGAGTAAGACATGTGAAACATTCCCGTGGTGACTTCTTTGAGGATGGACCTGCAGCTCTCGAAACCTGTCCCGAGCTCTTGAAACCTTCACTGTCCCGTGTAACTTGCGGTTAGCTGAAGTCACTCAATATAAGTCCTTAAAGGCCCAGGCAGTGCAAGAACAAGTGGCTTTCTGAGCCATGTGCAACTCATTCCTTTGGCCTTCCATTTTTAATTTTCACAGGTTTTCAGCTTGAGTTTAACAATGGTTTGTGATCAAGGTTAAATGAAAGTTTATTTTACTTTTGGTGACATTTTCACAGCTAATTTGAACTTAGGTCCCTTGCTGGAGAAATATTTACAAAGAAATAACATCAAATTGCAGAGAATAAATGCTATGCCATTCAACTATGTAAATAGCAGCTGAGATGTTTAATTGAAAATAAAACACTGGTAAAATGTAAACATTTTGTTCCAGTTGCTGTGAGTACAGTATTCAGTGGCAGGAATGAAAACGGGAACATGGAAGTTAGAGTTTGTGACAGGGTCCCCTCACTCTAATGTGTCTGTAAGCCACATAGTCGCTACATATTCTGCAAGGCTGTTTAGTCCACCTCTCAAAACACACTCATCTGTGTTTTTCCAAAAAACCTAAATGATTAATTTGAAAAGAGACATGCACTCCAGTGTTCATAACAACACTACTTACAATTGCCAAGGCCTGAGGGCAACATAAATGTCCGTTGACAGATGACTGGATAAATAAGATGTAACATATATATGGTGGAATAGTATTCAGCCGTATAAAAGAATGAAAATTTGCCATTTACAGCAACATAGGTGGAGTTGGAGGGCATTATGCTAAGTGAAATAAGCCAGACAGAGAAAGACAGATACTGTAAGATAACACTTATAGGTGGAATCTGAAAACTACAACAAACTAGTGGATAAAACAAAGAAGTAGATTCACAGGTATAGAAAACAAATCAGTGGTTACCAGTGGGGTAAAAGAAGGAGGAAGGGCAACACAGGGGGAGGGGGAAAAGGATTATTATGGGATTATATGAAGTCATGCGTGTGAAAGTTTTGAAAATTGTAAATCACTATAGAATTTAATGTAAATTAATATTTTTCATTCAATAAAAAGTCTTACTAAGATAATTAAAATGGAATAAACAAACAAAATCTTCCTCCTTAAAAAAAGGCCATTCATTTGTTATCATAAAGATTGGTTGTTTGAAACCTATTTCCACCAGCCTTTTAATGTACATGTCAACGGACCACCAAGCATTTGGGTCTTACACTCATTAAGCTGTTATGTGGCTGTCAGTCAGGTACCTCTCCAGAGTCTTTGGTCACAGAGTTGGACACAATTGAGAGACTAACAGTTTCACTTTTTCCAGATGCTTTATTCTTTCAGACCACTATGAGCACACCTGGACTCCCAAAGCATCAAATTCTGGTGTTTTGATTTGATTGTCTATTTATATAGCTGTAGTTCTGTGTTGTATGGATTTACCTCTGTACTCCAAACAAAACTCTCCCAGATTCTATCTTGACAAGATTAATATTGGAGTAAACATACATATTTATGTACCTTGGGGACAGTTGTCTACAGTTCATTCAGTTCAGTCGCTCAGTCATGCATCTATTAATACTTTTTGGAAAAGGGGTCCTCTTTTCCTAATTTAAAGCTTTAAGATTGAGAATGAAATTGTGATATATTTTAACCTAAAATTTAGGAGAGGTGGGGGATTATTTCAATAATTCCAACCAACTGTATATTTATTTTGAAATTGCATTAAATGGAGAATTTCTGTTACCTTTGTTGAAAGCCTGATCTGAAGAGGTATTATAACACCTATTAAGAGCACAGACTATGGAGCCAGACTTGTTGGATTAGCCCCCACCCTCACAACAAGTTACTGAACTACTCTTTGCCTCAATTTTCTCATCTGTAAAACAGGTATAAGAATAATATTTAGTTCATCAGGCCATTGTAAAGATTATACCAGGTAGCATGCTGCTGCTGCTGCTGCTGCTAAGTCACTTCAGTCGTGTCCAACTCTGTGTGACCCTATAGACGGCAGCCCACCAGGCTCCCCCGTCCCTGGGATTCTCCAGGCAAGAACACTGGAGTGGGTTGCCATTTCCTTCTCCAATGCATGAAAGTGAAAAGGGAAAATGAAGTCGTTCAGTCGTGTCTGACTCTTTGCGACCCCATGGACTGCAGCCTACCAGGCTCCTCCATCCATGGGATTTTCCAGGCAAGAGTACTGGAGTGGGGTGCCATTGCCTTCTCCGACAAGGTAGCATATAAAAGCATAATAGTGCCTGGCACAGTTAGTGCTAAATAAATGTACTTATTATTCATTCTATTTGTAAATATTTATTAAGAGCTTTTATTACTTAGCATTTACTTATCTTTATTAACTTTCTATATTATTATTATGTTTTATGGGAAATTCTTTAAACTGATTTATTTCATTATTTTTTCCAGCTTGATTGATGTATGATTGAAAAAATTGTATATATTTAGGCTGTAGAATATGATTTTTAAAAAAGGTGTACAGGAAGAAAAGTTATGACCAACCTAGATAGCATATTCAAAAGCAGAGACATTACTTTGCTGACTAAGGTCCAAGGCTATGGTTTTTCCTGTGGTCATGTATGGATGTAAGAGTTGGACTGTGAAGAAGGCTGAGCGCCAAAGAACTGATGCTTTTGAATTGCGCTGTTGGAGAAGACTCTTGAGAGTCCCTTGGACTGCAAGGAGATCCAACCAGTCCATCCTAAAGGAAATCAGCCCTGGGATTTCTTTGGAAGGAATGATGCTAAAGCTGAAACTCCAGTACTTTGGCCACCTCATGGGAAGAGTTGACTCACTGGAAAAGACTCTGGTGCAGGGAGGGATTGAGGGCAGGAGGATGAGGGGACGACAGAGGATGAGATGGCTGGATGGCATCAGTGGCTCGGTGGACGTGAGTCTGAGTGAACTCTGGGAGTTGGTGATGGACAGGGAGGCTTGGCGTGCTGCGATTCATGGGGTCGCAAAGAGTCAGAAACGACTGAGTGACTGAACTGAAGTGAACTGAACAGTGTGATTATTTCATATGTATACACATTGTGAAGTGATGAGCAGAATCAAGTTAAATAAATATATAGGACCTCATGTAGTTACCACTTTTGTTTGTGTGGCAAGAAAATTTAGCAACATTTAAGTATATAATACAATATTGTTAACTCTCATCCCCATAATGTACATTAGAGCCTCAGAACGTAGTCCTCTTACAACTGAAAACTTGTACAGTACCCTTCGACCAACACCTCCTGATTTCCACAGCTTCCCAGGGAAGCAATTCTTTTTCTTTTTTTAGTTTATTTTTTGGGGTGTAACTGCTTTATAATGTTTGTTAGTTTCTGCTGTACAATGGAGTGAATCAGCTGTAGGTATACATACATCCCTTCCCTCCTGGCCCGCCTTCCCTCCCCTCCCCCGTCCCATCCATCTAGCGCATCACGGAGCACTTGCGTTGAGCTCCCCGTGCTACAGCAGCTTCCCACTAGCTAGCTATTTTATGCACAATAGAATGTGTATGTCAGTGCCACTCTCAATTCGTCCCACCTTCTCCTTCTCCCACTGCGTCCACATATCTGTTCTCGATGTCTCTATTCCTGCCCTGCAAATAGGTTCATCAGTAATATTTTTCTAGATTCCACATATCTGCATTAATACATGACTTAATTCCTTCTGTATGACAGATTCAAACTTGATTACAAATTCTCCCTGCTTCATTCCCCACAGTGAGGGTAGAGTTTTAAAGAGTTAAAATCTGGTGAAAATGTGCTCATATCTGGCAAAATTCTTAGTATGGACACGTTTTTTTAAAAATGAAAGGGCAGCATCTGGACTTCGGTAAGCAAATATGCACTAACGTGTTACTTTGACCTTTTAAAAAGTTGATCTTCATTTTATTCAAATGGTAAAAATAGTCTGAAAAGTTGCGTGTTGAATTGTGTTTTGGCCATCATTTAGTGAAATACTGATGTGCAAATGATGCTTTTACATTTCACACTTTGTACCAAAAATTAGAATATAAGCTAAGAGAATCATCTAAAGTAAAAAATGAGAAAGATCAGACTTCAGCTCACCAAACACAGGACTCCAACCTGGAAACATCCTTTTTAGATGGGAAATGGCTGACTCTTGTTCTAGCATAAGGGTCAAAAACCCTAGGATGGGTGAGTTTGCTCCCTGTTACAGCCAAGTCTCTATGACTGAAATCAGGTTGAACCCAGTAACCACTGGCTGAAGCACAGAAATAGAAAATTATTCCCCCAATTCAAAGTCTTTGTTTATTAATAAAAGAGCAAATGCTACAAGCACAGTTATACTAAAGCTTTGTTGTGAGTGTGTGATTGCAATCCAAGGTCCCTTTCCACGAAGCCTCTCTGTTTGGAGTCTGAAGCAGCTGCCCAGACCCATCCTCTTTTCCCGGAGGCAACCATGTGGTTTAGAACCTGGAACCAGTCGTTGTTTCTGGGGCTTTGGTTCCTGTGCAAGCAGTGCGCAGACAGATGGAGGAGAGTGCTCTGGCAGTGGGATTGAAGCAGTGCCCCCCTGCTCTGGTTGTGGATGCACAGCCCCATTGGGCTTCTGAGTTCCTGAAACTCATCCTAGTCCGGAGCTCTAGCTTCCCAGTAATTCTGCAAGCCTCCGTGTACTTCCGCTTGATCCCCTTCCTCAGCACTTTTGTCTTCCCTCATGATCACGAGGGCCTCCCCCGTGGCTCAGTGGTAAAGAATCCACCTGCAGTGCAGGAGACACAGGAGATGCAGATTCAATCCCTGGGTCGGGAAGATCCCCCGGAGGAGGGCCTGGNACTCCTTTTCCTATTTGGAACCAGTCTGTTGTTCCATGTCCAGTTCTAACTGTTGCTTCTTGGCCTGCACACAGATTTTTCATGAGGCAGGTCAGACGGTCTGGTATTCCCATCTCTTTCAGAATTTTCCACTGTTTGTTGTGATCCACACAGTCAGAGGCTTTGGTGTAGTCATTAAAGCAGAAGTAGATGTTTTTCTAGAACTCTCTTGCTCTCTCAATGATCCTGCAGGTGTTAGCAATNTTTTTCATGAGGCAGGTCAGACGGTCTGGTATTCCCATCTCTTTCAGAATTTTCCACTGTTTGTTGTGATCCACACAGTCAGAGGCTTTGGTGTAGTCATTAAAGCAGAAGTAGATGTTTTTCTAGAACTCTCTTGCTCTCTCAATGATCCTGCAGGTGTTAGCAATTGATCTCTGGTTCCTCTGCCTTTTCTAAATCCAGCTTGAACATCTGGAAGTTCATGGTTCACGTACTGTTGAAGTCTGGCTTGGAGAATTTTGAGCATTATTTTGCTAGCATGTGAGATAAATACAATTGTGCAGTAGTTTGAGCATTCTTTGACATTGCCTTTCTTTGGGATTAGGATGAAAACTGAACTTTTCCAGTCCTGTGGCCACTGCTGAGTTTTCCAAATTTGCTGGCATATTCAGTGCATCACTTTCACAGAATCCTCTTTTAAGATTTGAAATAGCTCAACTGGAATTCTATCACCTCCACTGGCTTTGTCTGTAGTGATGCTTCCTAATAAGGCCCACTTCACTTCACATTCTAGGATATCTGGCTCTAGGTGAGTGACCACACTATCGTGGTAATCTGGGTCATGAAGATCTTTTTTGTGTAATTCTTCCATGTATTCTTGTCACTCTTCTTAATATATTCTGCTTCTGTTAGGTCCATACCATTTCTGTTCCTTATTGAGCCCATCTTTGCCTGAAATGTTCTCTTGGTATCTCTAATTTTCTTGAAGAGCTCTCTAGCCTTTAGCATTCTATGGTTTTCCTCTATTAGTTTGCATTGATTGGGGAGGAAGGCTTTCTTATCTCTCCTTGCTATTCTTTGGAACTTTTTATTCAGATGGGTATATCTTTCCTTTTCTCTTTTGCCTTTCATGTCTTTTCTTTTCTCAGCTATTTTTAGGGCCTCCTTGAACAACCATTTTGCCTTTTTGCATTTCATTTTCTTGGGGATGGTCTTGATTACTGCCTCCTGTACAATGTCACAAACCTCCATCCATAGTTCTTCAGGCATCTGTCTATCAGATCTAATCCCTTGAATCTATTTCTCATTTTCCCTGAATCATAAGGGATTTGATTTAAGTCATACCTGAATTGTCTAGTGATTTCCCCTACTTTCTTAAATTTGAGTCTGAATTTGGTAATAAGGAATTCATGATCCGAGCCACAGTCAGCTTCCAGTCTTGTTTTTGCTGACTGTATAGAGCTTCTCCATCTTTGGCTGCAAAGAATATAATCAATCTTAGTTTTCCATGTTCATTGAATAATTTTAAAATAGTGTTAGACTTCATATGTGCCAGTTCAAATTAGAAGATAGTTCTTTTAGATAGAAACTTTGTTCTGTGGTTAAACTAAATTTGTAAGTGTTCTCTGCATCTTTGTTAGTTTTACATGCAAATTTTTGATATGGATCATGAGGGTGGTTTATCCTTTGTACTATTAAGTATCAAACATCTATGTTTTCCTTTGTAGTCCTCCTTCTTTTAATTGAGCTTAACATGCTGTATTTTTTTCTACTAGGTTTTACATGACATATATGTCACTGCATAACATACTTCATAGATAGTATCACAGAGGAATGAGTGTGGTTTTGCAAAATTTTACGCTTTCTCATTTTCAGTAAAGCCTATCCTCTTTAAATGGAAGTGACATCATAGAACTAAACTAGTCTTGGCCCTCTTCTAATTCATTTTACAAGGAAAATCAAAGACAGCATTTGTTGTCATAGCTAGATTTGTACTTGCTTGCTTTGGAAAAATTACGTGGGCATGTGATGTAATTATGTAAATGGGTAACCCCTTTCCAGTAACTTAGAGACTGGCTTTCCTGTTTAACTTTACTCATCTTTAAGGTCATGAAAAGACAGGAAATGGCAAACCAATTCTTTTTCTTCTGAAAATATGTTACTAAGCAGGATATGAGAAAAAGTTACAAAGTCTTTCCCTTTTCTTGATTTTACATTTTTGTTCTGCTTCATTGCCACCAAGGAAGGGGAATTTGAGGGAGAGCCTGAACATTTTGAGTGTTTGGGGTAGAAAACTTCTGTTTATTCACAGACCTGATGGTCATTGGTTCTAGGACCTCCTTGGGCTCTGTACATCAAAATTATCCCAGAAATGCTGCCTACCATTGCTTGTTCTCTGTCTCTCTATGTTGGATTTTAAGAGAGGCAAGTGACATGGTTTCTAAGCCCAACATCTTTTGTAGTGAAACCACAGGTGAAAATGCCACCAATTTCTTGTTGCCTTGTTTCCAGGAACAAACTAGTTTGATGTTATTTCGTCTTCGATTTTTGCAGAACGTCACATTCAATTCTCAACTGTCTTGTTTTTGAAGAAAGATAAGACTTTGGTTTTGATTGAATTTTCCTTGAGATCAGTTATTTCCAAGTCCAGTTTATTAAAGCCGTAACACTGTATCAGTTCTGAATTCTCTGAGGTCATACTCAGGTTCATCTTTGAATTAAAGGCAGTTTTTTTTTTTTTTTTTTTTTAAGGATGAATTGTGAATCTTGAGTTATGTTAAAAGCATTTGTTTTCTATGCAAGAGGAGAGAGGATAGGTAAGAGTAAACTGGGAAGATTATTCTTCCTCTATTTTTGTACTTAATGGTTTTTTTCTTAAATTTGCATAGATTTTGATACAAATCTATTAAATATACACTTGTTAAGCTTATTGTTGTGTTTGATTCTTTGTTATTTACATGTTGCTGATTTCTGCAGTTGACTTAGAATAAATTTTGGGAGCATGAGAGTCTTAGAAGGATATATTTTCCCCCTTTATTTTAGCACTGGAAAGATGAGTCAAGAAGAAAGTGTGATTTGGTACCAACCATGGCACCCCACTCCAGTGTTCTTGCCTGGAAAATCCCATGGGCAGAGGAGCCTGGTAGGCTGCAGTCCATGGGGTCGCGAAGGGTCAGACACGACTGAGTGACTTCACTTTCACTTTTCACTTTCATGCATTGGAGAAGGAAAAGGCAATCCACTCCAGTATTCTTGCCTGGAGAACCCCAGGGACGGGGGAGCCTGGTGGGCTGCTGTCTGTGGGGTTGCACAGAGTCGGACACGACTGAAGCGACGTGGAAGAAGAATAGAGGAGGCTGCATGGCTCCTTACCTTAGTGTCTTGGGGTTCCATGGAGGAGAATGCAATGCATTTTGCTTTATTGGAGAACATTCAGTGTGAGAAAATGCTGGAGAGAAAGGAGTTACTTATGCCACAGATTAGTTAGCTGTTGAACACCTATGTTCATGACACAATTCGGTAGGTGGCACACCTGTGTAGATGGAACTCCTGTTCTAATGGCAAACCTGTGAAGACGGCACACACTTGTGTGGATGGAACAAATGGATGGTACATATTTGTAGGATTTTGAGAAAACTGCATGGAAAGCATTTCTATGTGGATGACACATGAGGAGATCCTGATGTTTGAGCTTTGGTTGGGCAAATTGTCTATGCCTTTGAGAAATGTACAATGTGTACATTTCCTAAAATCTATAACATTTAGAACTCTCAAACTTTGGAAAATATTTCCTTTGCTATTAATTACCTCCCTTATATCCGAAAATTGTTGGAATCTTAGGATAAGGAGTCTTGATCAGAATCACCTGCAAAAGATAGATTCAAATGAACCATTATAATGTCAAATCTCTGCTCAGAAATGTGTAATATTATCTACTTGTTTGGTTGCAAGTAGTTGAAGATGTTTAACATCAAATTCAAGGCAACCACAGCCTAGTTTTACCATCCTACTTCATCTCTCTCCATCATCTCCAGAGGAATGAAGCCATCTGTCAGCTGTAGTCTTTATCATCATATCGACTCTCCTTATCATTGATTCACTTTGTGCTTTTCCTCAGGTCACTGCCCTAGGTAAGAGTTTTAATTTCCCCATCTCTCTGATATCTGATCATCCTTCTACTCCAGCTAGGAACTTCTCTCATCGCAAAAGATTTCACTAGACATCTCAAGATTCAGTGATTTTTTTTTTTACCTTTATAAACTTATAAGAATATATTTTTTGATGTGTAATTTTTCTATTCCAAACAACTCGTGTTGTTTTATTGGTGTGATTCTCTTTTCCCACCCAACAGTGTTCATTCCTCATTCTGCCTGCCTCAGTGGTTGACTTTGCTGACTGTAGAGACGATGCTTCCCATTCTTATACACCCAGACTTCAAGAGATGAATACCTCTAACTAGGTGGGCTTTTCTTGTGTCTCCTTTCCAAGGAGGTCCTCTTGGCAGGTCTAAGGTCTTCTCAAACTATGGTGTGTTTAGTCTGTCAATTTCCTAAAACTCAGGCCTTTTTTTCCCCTTTTTTCTCAAACTCTGAATTCTCTGTAGTACAACATGGGTTGTCTGCTCCTCTGAACACTTCATGGAGCTCTCCAAGCCTATATTAACCCCCTCTGGCTTCAGTTTCTAAAACTCATATGCTGTCATCAGAACCATGGAGCAAATTGTGTCAGCATAGATGGGAACTATGTGTGTTTGGGGAATTCAGGTGCACAAGTTATCTGGTAAACCTCATTTAAGAAATAGAGATACCATCCCTCCAGATCAATGCCATATTCCCAAATCCTCCCACCCTCTCCCTCTCCCACGGAGTCCAAAAGGTTGTTCTGCACATCTGTGTTTCTCTTGCTGTCTCGCGTACATGTTTGGGGAGGGAGGGGGAAGGGAGGGGGTCCGGATTGGGAACTCAGGTACACTTATGGCTGACTTACGTCAATGTATGGCAAAATGAGTACAGTATTGTAAAGCAAAACAAACTAAAAAAATAAAAATTAATAATAAAAAAAAAAAGAAAGAAATAGAGATAGCATTGTGGCTGCTCAGTTGAAGCCCATTGATGGAACATTTAAGGAACAATGATTGTACTTTACTGATTATTTCATCTTGCCTCTTCAACAGGCTATTCCCATCTATTCAGTGATTCAGCTTTCAATTTTTTTTTTTTTTTTTTTGGTCCTGTCTCTGAGCCACTTCTTACCTGTCTCCTTCCTTAATTGTTTATGTCCTTGAAAGTCCTCCTCTAACCTTAGCACTTCTACCTTATACCAGCATGCTTTGCTGTCTGATGATATCTGTATTTCCTACAGTTCTTCTCATTTGTCCTGAAATCCCACACCAGCACCCATGTTCAATAAGTTTAATGGAACTTTGTGATTACCTCTCAAGTCCTTCCTAGCCCCTTGTCCTAATACCTTAAATACTAATTTTCAGACTTGAATCTATTTTGGTGACTTATTAGATTTTTCTTTTAGCCTTCCTCCAGGGGACATCAATTTCAAACCATCACAAGCACAGGTGAAACTTCTGCTCTTACAACTCCCACCCACACTCCTAACCCCACTGTATCTCCTGAAACACCATATTAAGTCACTAATGGCTAGAGTTTGAAAGACTGAATGTTAAAAGCATAATTAGAGACTTAAGGGAAACAAATTGTACCCATAAAATTTAGAATTAATTTCAGGAAAATAGGGCAATTGAAGCACCTTGTGCAATTTGAAATGACTTTTCTAAGTGAGCGACTGTGCCAGAAATCAGCCCCTCTTAACTCCCCCTGTTTCCTTCTTATTTTCTTCCCAGAATAAGGGCAGGTCAGTGGGGTAGGTTTGGCAAACAGCAATGCACATTTCCTGTCAGAATATCAAAGGCAAAGAGCTCACCTGAAAGTTAAGCTTTCTCTCTCTAGTGGAAATGGAAAATGGGAGGAGGTGTGTGGGTGAGACCAATCACTGCCCTCAGGCAAGCTTGAGAAATTGTAAGACCAGAACCTAGACATTCAAAGAGGCAGAATTTCTGAGTTCAGGCTAATCCCATCAGTCAGTAATTTCTCATTTCTTGTATCCCGTATTGGCTTACGGCGCCACCCTAATTTACACACAGTCATGTTACATGCCTTCAGTCCCCTCTACCTTTGCCCAGGCAAACTTTCCCTTAAGGAAATAAATCCTGGGCAGCCTACCTTGGTCTGCCCACTCCCATCCATTCTTCTAGACATGTCTACCCCTACTCGCTTCATCCAGGAGGCTTTCTTTGACTGTCATAACCCCCACCTGTCTCTCCTTACTCATATCCACACAGAGACCAAAACAAATTGTAGCAGTTCCCTGAAGGGCACTGTGTTAGCCACTGTGGGTGCAAAGAGGAAAACATGATTCTACTTGTTAGGAGCTCACAGATTTCAATGGGAGGAAGCAGCCAAGATTGTAATAGTAGAGCATAGAGGTACCCATGGATAAGATGCCTGGGGTCCCAGTAGAGAGGCTGCCTGCCACTGCCCCCTCCCTAGCTTTGAGGTTCCAGAGAGGCCATCGCTCTGGTCTTCAGGATTTGCCTCTTTAAAGTGATAAAGTTATTAATTTTTCTGGTAGGGTGATTTTATATGTTAAATGAGCTAATAAATGTAAAATGCATGGTAAAGGTCTTATCTATAGCAGGTGCTAAATAATTGTTTCTTAGTCGGTATCCAGGTTAGAAAATGGTTCAAGAGACTCCAGTTACAGGTTTGGTCACAGTTTGCGGCTATTTTTGTCTGCCACGCTGTGTCTAGTCCCCTCAAGAGAACAAGAATGAAGATTATGGATGAATCAGAGCATCTTCAACCTTAGTCTTAAAAACCCACGGTTATGGATGGTGGCTAGGGTTTTTCTTTGGTTAGAAAAATTATGACAACAAACCCATGGAGTCTAAGTTAGCTTAGGCTGGTGATGTTGGATTGGCAGGGAATGTCTGGAAAATGTGTGTAAGAACTATACAAAATTCTCTAAAAGATTAACCATACAAATTTCTGCTCTGGGGGGACTTGCTACAAAATACTCTTCCAAAATGTCTTTTTCCCTGGGGTCCCCAGCTGTCTCACTTTTGGTGCTACTGAAGCGAAAAGAAGAGAACAAAGAAAATCTCTAAAATTCAAATGAAAATACAGATTTAAAGCAAGCAAAAGGAGGCTCTTTAGCATTCCTTCCCACTGGCCTATGTAGTTACTTCAGGCACTGTGCACGAGTTTTAGTAAGACCTTGCATCTGTTGGTGTTGAGAGATGAAACACTATTGCTTTTGTTTGGAAAATTCTCGACTGTCCCCTTACACCAATCTCAGAGGCCAAGGAGAACAGGAACTCATGTCTCTTACGCTTAGAAGTAGAAATAACTTAAGGGCTAATCACACAGTGACACTAGTGGTAAAGAATTCACCTGCCAATGCAGGAGACATAGAGATGCAGGTTCCATCCTGGGGTCAAGAAGATTCCCTGGAGGAGGGCATGGCAACCCACTCTAGTATTCTTGCCTGGAGAATCCCATGGACGGAGGAGCCAGGTGGGCTATAGTCCAAAGGGTTGCAGAGTTGGACACTGCTGAGCAACTAAACATGCATGCATGTTGATGAAAATATTGCAAATATTGTCTGTGTTGCATTTACAGGGAATACATTGAGTATTTACAATAAGCACATGTTCAGAAAAACATCTGTTTCTGCTTTTTTGAATATGCCAAAGCCTTTGACTGTGTGGATCACAGTAAACTGTGGAAAATTCTGAAGGAGATGGGCATACCAGNCCTTCAGAATGGACTGGTTGGATCTCCTTGCAGTCCAAGGGACTCTCAAGAGTCTTCTCCAACACCACAGTTCAAAAGCATCAATTCTTCGGCGCTCAGCTTTCTTCACAAGCCAACTCTCACATCCATACATGACCACTGGAAAACCCATAGCCTTGACTAGATGGACCTTTGTTGGCAAAGTAATGTCTTTGCTTTTTAATATGCTATCTAGGTTGGTCATAACTTTTCTTCCAAGGAGTAAGCGTCTTTTAATTTCATGGCTGCAGTCACCATCTGCAGTGATTTTGGAGCCCCCGAAAATAAAGTCTGACACAGTTTCCACTGTTTCCCCATCTATTTGCCATGAAGTGATCGGACCAGATGCCATGATCTAAGTTTTCTGAATGTTGAGCTTTAAGCCAAATTTTTCACTCTCCACTTTCGCTTGCATCAAGAGGCTTTTTAGTTTCTCTTCCTGGCAATCTTGATTCCAGTTTGTGCTTCATCCAGCCCAGCGTGTCTCATGATGTACTCTGCATATAAGTTAAATAAGCAAGGTGACAATATACAGCATTGACGTACTCCTTTTCCTATTTGGAACCAGTCTGTTGTTCCATGTCCAGTTCTAACTGTTGCTTCCTGACCTGCATATAGGTTTCTCAAGAGGCAGGTCAGGTGGTCTGGTATTCCTATCTCTTTCAGAATTTTCCAGTTTATTGTGATCCACACAGTCAAAGGCTTTGACATAGTCAATAAAGCAGAAATAGATGTTTTTCTGGAACTCTCTTGCTTTTTTGATGCTCTTCCCATTTACCCTGTGGTAAACATATGTTTGTTTTCTGTATCTGCAACTCTATTTCTATTTTATAGATAAATTCATTCGTACCCTTACATTTTAGAGAAATCTCTCTCTCTGGATTTTTATTGTAGACTTTAACCAAGATTTTGTTATTAATTTTCTAATATATACTTCCCTGTTTCTAAGGGTTTCTTATGAGTCAACATTTTCTTCTCAAAGAAGATCTAAGGTTCTCGAGGGCAGAAACCAGAAACCACCTTTGGAGCATATTTTGTATCCACTATCGTACTCAATATTGTAGATGGTTTTATATATATATATATATATATATATATAAGATCACTGCAGATGGTGATTGCAGCCATGAAATTAAAAGACGCTTACTCCTTGGAAGGAAAGTTATGAGCAACCTAGATAGCATATTAAAAAGCAGAGACATTACTTTGCCAACAAAGGTCCATCTAGTCAAGGCTGTGGTTTTTCCAGTGGTCATGTATGGATGTGAGAGTTGGACTGTGAAGAAAGCTGAGCGCCGAAGAATTGATGCTTTTGAACTGTGGTGTTGGAGAAGACTCTTGAGAGTCCCTTGGACTGCAAGGAGATCCAACCAGTCCATTCTGAAGGAGATCAGCCCTGGGTGTTCATTTGAAGGAATGATGCTAAAGCTGAAACTCCAATGCGAAAAGTTGACTCATTGGAAAAGACCCTGATGCTGGGAGGGATTGGGGGCAGGAGGAGAAGGGGACGACAGAGGATGAGATGGCTGGATGGCATCACCGACTCAATGGACATGAGTTTAAGTGAACTCTGGGAGTTGGTGATGGACAGGGAGGCCTGGTGTGCTGCAATTCATGGGGTTGCAAAGAGTCGGACATGACTGAGCGACTGAACTAAAGTGAACTGAAGAAAGTGCCACAGTTGGAAAGGTTGTCCATGGTAACACAATGATAAATAATTGCTCATAATTTCTAATTTGTCATGCTACAATGACCAAAAACACAGAATCCCTCACTAAGAATCTGAAAGTTTTTATGATTTCATAGCTGTAGCCTGCCAAGATTCTATAGCCAACTCTTGGCTTGGCTTCACTGGAGTTTAATCATGGCATGTTGGTGGTTCGTGTTGATTTATCTCTGATTAAACATAAGGGATGGAAGGAAATCTCATGAGACAAGTGTGGCTCTATTTTTGTCCAAAGCTTTTTTCTATAAATAGGGCCAGTCATGTGCAGAAGACAGGTGGCAGCAAGGTGGAAGGCTAAATTGTGGATGAGCACAATTCATGTCTGTGTTAATTAAGCAAGCAGCAAGTCCATGTTTATTGAAAATCAGCTAGATATCTGCACCGGGCAAGTCTTGTCATCTTGGTTTCTGGTACAGAAGCAGAGACTGAGACCAGTGTGTGTAATGTCAGGAACCGAAGTAAATATTTTTCCTTTTTTTTTTTTTTATATATCTATGAAAAAGCAAGATATGTTTTAAAATGGAACTAGAAGGAAGGCAACTTTATAGATTCATCAGAGGCACTTTAGCCTCATGGGCGGCATAGGCTTTGGAAGCAGAGTTAAAATCTGGACTGCACCACTGAGTCAGGTTAAATTACATGAGTTTGCTGAGTTATCAGCAAATGGGGAAAATAAAGCCCACTTCTTGGAGAATTAAATGAAATAATGGATGGCAAGCACCCAGTGGATGTACATCTGATACATACAGTTGGGTCCCCAAATAGTAATTTTCATTATTATTAATATTAAACAATTGAGTTGTAAAGAAGTTTCAAGGCTAGAATAGTGGGGAGGTAACTGAAGAGGAATTAAGAAGAACAGAATTGGGGGAGGGATTTCCCTGGTGGCTCAGTGGTAAATAATCCACCTACCAATGCAGGAGACGCAGATTCGATCCCTGGGATGAGAAGACCCTTTGCAGAAGGAAATAGCAATCTGCTCCAATATTCTTGCCTGGGAAATCCCATGGACAGAAGGACCTAGTGGGCTACAGTCCATGGGGTTGCAGAGTTGGACACAACTTATAGACTAACCAACAACAAAACAAAGGGTTGGAAGGGAGGGATGAATTGGCAGAGAACAGGAGATGTTCAGGGCAGTGAAACAATTCTGTGTGTGCTGTAAAGGGGGATACATGTCATTGTGTGTTTATTCAGACCCATGGGATGTACAAGGCCAAGAGTGGACACTAATGTGGTGGTTATGATGTGTATTGTAGATTCATATATAGTAACAGATGGGGCTTCTTTGGTGGTCCAGTGGTTGGGAATCTGCCTTCCAGTGCAAGGGACACTGGTTTGATCTCTGGTCTGGGAAGATCCCACATGTCTCAAGGCAGCTAGGTCAGTGTGTTGCAACCGCTGAGCCCACTCATCCTCGGACATGTGTTCCTGTGCTCCACAACAGGAGGAGCCACCACAATGAGAAGCCCGATCACCCCAACTAGAAAGTAGCAGAGAGAAAGCTCACGTGCAGTGATGAAGACCCAACACAGCCAAACAAAAAATAATAAATAAAAATGAATTTAAAAGTTAAAAAAATAATAACAAATGTAGTACTGGAGTAGACAGTGATGACGGCGGAGGCTATGCAGGGCAGGGAGAGGGGGAAAAGGGACAATCTCTGTACTTTCTGCTCAGTTTTGCTGTGAACCTGAAAGTGCTCTGAAAATTAAAGTCTGTTTAAAAAAACATCCTTAGAAGCAGCCTTCAAACAGGAAATAGGCCAAGGGATGCAGGAAGATTTTAACTAAAACCCAGGGCACCCACCAGGTTTCAGAGAAGGAGGGAAAAAGACGACAACCCTTTATCAGGTTGGCCTGATTACTGATGGGTTAAATGAAGAATCTCAATTTTCAGGCTCACAAAGAAAGCATATTAAATTTTGTAACGCTATCGATCTTTGTAAATTTTCTATGCTAAAAGTGGACAACTCATTCATAGAGGCTTTGTCAGAGTTGACTTTTCTGTATTTTCTACTTGCTTTTTCAGATAGTTCCATTATCAACCATAAAATCAAAATTATGATGTAGAGAGTAATAGTCACTCTGTCAAATTGAAATAAGGTAACTGGTAGTTTCCCAAGACAGTCCGAAGGGGGCGAGTCACATTTATGTGATCTAAATCCATTGGTTAAATGCACAGGGATTAACATCTGTTAAAAGAATTGTGCTTAGCATGCAGGTGTTTCAATATTTGCATTTAGTATGTGTTTCAGAAACGGCCTCTGAGAAAAACATTTATACAACAATCTGGTGGTTTTATTGTCTAAATCTGTCAGGACAGTCATTCCGTTACTCAGACTTTGTGACCCTCTTGCAAGCTGTAAACTGTTTAACGAAGTGAGTATATTGAGAAAGATGACAGACTTTCAAACTCTGGGGAAAGAGTCTTATATGAGAAGAATCAGCTTTTCCCCTGGAGACAGGGCCTAATATGTGAACAGCAAAAACAATTACATTGGTGATTTCAGGAAGTCCAATAAATTTCATGGCACAGCCTCACTTTTGAAATATTACATCACTCAGCAAAAGTTCAGGCTCATATATTAGCTGAAATGAACTAATCATGAATTAATTACCATCAGTTCATTTTGGTGAATGGACTGCAGAGGTAGGGCTCTGGTTTCAGTGTGGTCAGCGCCTTGCAGCTTTAACTGTGCTGCCCTTTAAGTGTCCCTGTGCCCACAGGTGAGGGCACCTGGGGGTGGACTCCATCCAGCAGATCAGGGGATCCCCTCTCATTGTGGGGGTTGACCCCATTCCCTAATTTACCTTGTTAAAATAAGTTGTACTTTGGGCATTTATTTTGTAGGTAAAGCAGGGGAAATAGATGCAGTGTTTCTCCAGGGATTTGTGGTTTAAAATTAGAAAGAAAATAGAGGAGTCAATTGGTTTTGCACACTGCCAGATTATCTTCAGAGCTAATGAAAGCTGGGAAAAAGAATTAGAAATGATTTCTGCTTTATGAAAACCACGCATAGCAATGATAGTCTAGGATGGCTCACTTTGGCTTAATTACTTTTTAAGTACCTTCAGTGTCTTGAGGGTATGTGAACAGCCAGTCAGAAACCATGTTTTGTATATAAATAGCAGTTAGCTTTTGATGTTAATATCTGCCATGTGACTTATTCTTTATAAGGACTCTGCGTTCTGACTTCTAGATAGTTCCTAAATCAAGGTGATTTCAGGTCACTTTGGAAACTCATCCAGGAAATTTCAGTTGAAGCAGATTTTCAGAGACCTTATGGCTTCAGAGTTGGACCATAAAGAAGGCTGAGCGCCAAAGACTTGATGCTTTCAAACTGTGGTGCTGGAGAAGACTCTTGAGAGTCCCTTGGACAACAAGGAGATCAAACCAGCCAATCCTAAAGGAAATTAACCCTGAATATTCACTGGAAGGTCTGATGCTGAAGTTAAGTTCCAATACTTTGGCCACCTGATGCAAAGAGCTGACTCACTGGAAAAGACCCTGATGCTGGGAAAGATTAAGGGTAAGAGGAGGAGGGTGACAGAGGATGAGGTGGTTGATGGCATCATTGACTCAATGCACATGAGTTTGAGCAAACTCCAGGAGACGGTGAAGGACAGGGAAACCTGGCGTGCTGCAGTCCATGGTGTTGCAAAGAGTCAGACGTGACTTAGGGACTGAATAACAACAATAAATGGTTTCAGGTCATTGTCTTCATCAGCTGAGACTGCGTCATGTGGGGTTGCAAGTAGAATTTTGTCTGATGGTTTTTAGAAAAATCCGTACTTTTCTGCTGTCATAATAGCCATCTTCTGTGTTTTCTTCACTGAACATGTTGTATTATTTCTCCCAATTGCTGTTGCCAATCAGTCTGATAAATTGTACCTTATTTGTATATCTGTCCTTTGGTGATTTGCATGGACCAGAAACATCTCCAGACATTTTTTGACGGGGAGACTTGTTTTGATAATTAACTCCTGATTTTGCCAGTTATGAGTATGAAAAAAACATACTTTTAACACTTAATAAATGAGAGTACATTTTGATACCCCAAGTTAAGCAAGATATGATGAGTGAATGAAGAACGGCACTTTGAATAAATTTGATTTATAACACAGAAGCAGTTTCTTATTGTTCTCATTTGGGTGACATGGATTGATCTAGCAGGAGAGTATCGAGAATCATTGACAGATCCGAAAATGCCTTTCTCTTGACATCAGGGGACCTGCGTTGGGGTGAGGCGCTAACTCCAGTTCAGTTATTATTATTTTTTTTCTGAGATTCCGCCTCTGGGAAGAGGAGATGGGAACTTTGGCCTGGCCTTTCTGGCAAGTTTAGTATGAAATTCACATGAAATAATGTATGCAGAGGTTTGGACTATAAAGCATGCTTTTAGACTATAAAGCATGATGAAAGTGAAGTTGTTTTACTGAAAATTTATGGAAGATGATAATGAGGTATTAGAAACCTCTGGTTAGGCACATAGTCAGGAATCATCTGAGGAACTGCCTCCTGGTCTCTCCACTGAGTGTTTGACCTCTCCATGTGCGTGGCAGCAATGCTGTCTTTGGTCTCCAACTGGTAAAGGGTATAGAGATTTTAGCTGAGTTGGTTCAGACCTTTTCCTGAAGCACTTCCTCCTACTGCTACCAGCTCCCCTGAAGAAATAAATGCTCCTTTTCTTTTTAGTGATGGTCCTTAAGAAAGGCAAACATGTAATTCCTGAGATTTTATTTTTTTCCAGGGCAAACATGTTTATTTCCTTTAATCATTTCTCATGTGGAAAATTCTGAGACCCATGGTCTTCCTGTTCTGTTTCTCCCATCTCGCAGGGGCACTAACAATGGCCTTTGTATCCCAGGGATGTTCTGGATAGCACATGGAGAGGTGTGGTACCCAACTCCTTGCTCAGTATGTGGTACTGCTAGTAAAACTTTAAAGGCTTTGGGATGTCCTTCCTGGATGCTGTATTCTCTGCTTTCCTTGGGCTTGGCATACACCTCCCTTTACTTCTACTACATTTTATTTAATGCATAGAAACAACTGAAGTGACATAATGCATGTGCGTGCACACACACACACACTAATAAGCCATGTATTTCTTATTTTTTAAAAAACACTTACTTTTCCTGGTGTCAAGAACAAAACCTTATAAAAACTTTGTTTCACCCTATAACTTTGGCCCTGTACTCAGTTCTAATATCAAGTGCAAGTTGGGTTTTTAATTTCTTAAATGATTTTAAAATCAGGTAATATATGTATAAGGAATACAATTCAAAGGGCAAAAAAGTGTATGTGGTATAAACCAAGTCTCCTTTTTTGTCTGTATCTCAGAATCTGCCACCTCTCCTCTCCAGACGGAATTGTTACCTGTTTCTTGTATATTCTTCGGAAATGATTTACACACACACACACTTTTTATATATACACTCTGTTCTACATGGGCTGGATATAATACAGTTGATGAGTAGTCTTTTTTTCTTATGCAAACATACATATTTCATGGGTCACACAAGGTCACATAATCAGATCACATTTAGTGTATTTTAAATGGGAAAGAAAATAGATGTCAATTTGTTTTAATATTTAAATTTTAAACTGGCATTTTGCACTCTTAAAAAAAACTGCATCCTTGCTAAGTTGCACCTGACTCTTTGTGACCCTATGGACTGTAGCCTGCCAGTCTCTTTTGTCCATGGGATTCTCCAGGCAAGAATACTGGAGTGGGTTGTCGTGCTCTTCTCCAGGGGATCTTCCTGACCTAGGGATCGAACCCGTGTTTTTTATATCTCCAGCATTGGCAAGCAGGTTCTTTACCAGGTTCTTTAACTCCTTTATTTACTGTTTAGGAGGGCTTCCCTGGTAATTCAGCCGGTAAAGAATCTACCTGCAGTGCAGGAGACCCTGGTTTGATTCCTGGGTTGGGAAGATCCCCTGGAGGAGGACATGGCAACCCACTCCAGTATTTTTGTCTGGAGAATCCCCATGGACAGAGGAGCCTGGAGGGCTACAGTCCATGGGTTCACAAAGAATAGGACATGACTGAGTAGCTCAGCACAGCACAGCACTGTTTAGGAAGTTAGTAGTACATCACTGCTAGCCTAAAAGGAGGTGGAAACTTCCGGGAGGCAGAAGAGATGTGATATCTTTAAACACTACATGTGTACTGGAGCATCATCAGGGGACCCTTCCCTGTGTGGTGTGGTGCTGCCTTAACCACATGCGATTAGATGCTAACATGCATTTCTCAAGGTTCTTTAACATTTATTTTGTAAGATGTCCTCTGGCTCCAGATGCGACTGGCTTCCTGGGCTACTGTTTGGGTCAGATCTCAGTGTTTAAAGCAACAAGACAGTGACGGACAGATGATGCCTTGTGTAATTGTGTGAATTCTACTTTTCTGAGGTCCATCTCACAATGCTAAAATGGAACAGTTTTCTCACATATTTATTTCTGAGAAAGTGCTGCTAATGAAATCACTGTAGATTCATATTTCCACTGAGGCTCCGATAATCTGTGTATCCTGTGACCTACCGCATCGTGCTTCTGCAGGTTTATATCTTCAGTGAAAATTTGCTTGCTGAAGCCTTTAGAAAAGAGAGAGGGAGCAAGGAGGAGAGAAATAGAGTAGGAGGAGGGAAGGAGGGAGAGAGACTGCAACTTTGTTTTTAACTTGACTTCTAAGTCAGGGCAGAGAGGAGACAGCCACCAGCATTCATGACATTGATGTCCGTGTGATGAGGGTCGTCATGTTAACTAAGTTGTTCAGGATTTCAGTGACATTTCTTTAAAAATATAGTGATGGACTGGGAGTTTGGGGTTGGTAGATGCAAACTATTACAAACGGATAGACAAGATCCTACTATATAGCACAGAGTATTATACTCAATATCCTGTGATAAACCATAATGGAAAAGATATATGAAATGGAATAATGGAAAAAAAATATAAAAATGAATATATGTATATGTGTGTGGATAACTGAGTCACTTTGCTGTACAGCAGACACTGGCACAACTTTGTAAATCAACAATACTTTGATAAAAAGAAATACATATATATAGAATAGAAATTATAATTAATAGTAAAAGAAAAATAACCTACAGATTGAATGTGCTTAACAAAAAAATCCAGAAAAAACTTACTTCCAATGAGCTTTCCAGTTGTGGTACTGATCTTCTAACAGAAATAATGACTTCAATCCAGGTTTTCTAAGAAACTGAATGACTGCCCCAGGTTAATGGCCTGAGGCACTCTCCCAGGCAGCCCTCTATCCTCAGGAAATGCCCCAGTCCTTCATCATTATTGTGTAAATAATACAAAAGTGGTACTACTTCTCTGGTCAGATGGGAAACATACAACCCTGTTCTCTCCTGAATTTCCTTTATGATGATAAGAATAACATATTAGGGAGAAAATGCAACAATTTTGCTACCAATGCAAATAAATAGTCTTGTTCAAACAAAATTATTAAGGATAACATTAAACAACTTGAGTTCTGTACATCTGGGTAAGAAATAGGGGAAGACTCCAGGCTCAGAATTCTTAGACAGCTGTAGTTACAACTGAGCAGATACAAGTATTGCATCGAGAATAATGCAATTACTGTCATATTAGATATTTCAAGTTAAAATCAGGGTTAAATAGACACATAACTGACTGTTTTAATGGTTGCAAAGAAAAGACGGTACTGAAATGTACTTTTAAAATTAAGACCTTCTATTCTCATAAAAATATCTTATGTAACTACACTTTAAAAGTTTTCCAATATATATTATGATGTATAAGCATTGTACTTTCTTATCTTAAAATATCAAAGGATTTTTATGGTCTTTTCATGGGCTTATTTTGCATTCCAGGATCTTCAAGCAGGCAAATAGCAAAATGAAAAACATGTGCGAGAAATTAGGATTGTAGTTGCCTCGGCCACTGTGGGGGTTACTACTGAGGGGGAAAGGTCTTGGAGGTGTTCTTCTTACTTTGAACAGACATGTGCATGCATAACAGCATCCCACACCTCACATTCAGCTGTAGAAGTTCTACGCTTTAAATATCTCACAACTGTATCTGTTAATTATATATTAATAACTCTGGAAAAAAGTAAATTTTAAAAAATGCTCTTTCTTGCTGTGAGCGTTCTTTTTATATTTAGAGGGTCAGCTCTTTTTCTAAACAATTACACGCAAAGCTTTTGATTTAAAAGTCCATCTTGTTCTCATGTATATGGCTGCTGTTGTTTAATCAATAGGAATATTTCGTGCAAAGATGGGCACAATAAAGGACAGAAATGGTATGGACATAACAGAAGCAGAAGATATTAAGAGGTGACAAGAATACACAGCTGAACTATACAAAAAAGATCTGCACGACCCAGATAATCACGATGGTGTGATCACTCACCTAGAACCAGACATCCTGGAATGCAAAGTCAAGTGGGCCTTAGGAAACATCACTACAAACAAAGCTGGTGGAGGTGATGGAATTCCAGTTGAGCTCTTTCAAATCCTAAAAGATGATGCTGTGAAAGTGCTGCACTGAATANTCTTTTCTCAGCTATTTGTAAGGCCTCCTCAGACAATCATTTTGCATTTTTGCATTTCTTTTTCTTGGGAATGGTCTTGATCACTGCCTCCTGTACAATGTCAGGAGGAGTTCTTCAGGCACTCTATCAGATGTAATCCCTTGAATCTATTTGTCACTTTCACTGTAATCGAAATGGATTGATTTAGGTCATACCTGAATGGTCTTGTGGTTTCCCCTACTTTCTTCAATTTAAGTCTGAATTTTGCAATAAGGAGTGTATGATCTGAGCCAGAGTCAGTTTCTGGTCTTGTTTTTGCTGCCTGTATAGTTTGTACTTACTCTCTTTTTCTTAAGTGAAGTTAGCTAATTTTTGTTTAAGGCTACTTTTAGGTCTTTGGAATCGGCAGTTTTGGAGGGGAATGCTAAGGGCTGTATCTCCCCTGATCTTTGCCCCATTAGCTCTGTGATGATTTAGAGAAGACAGGACCAGGCTTACCTCATGCTGAATCTACCTTTTATAATTCTCTCTCTCTTTTTTTATTTTTAAAGTTTTTATTGGAGTGTAGTTGATTTACAATGTTGCATTAGTTTCTGCTGTACAGAAAAAGGAGTCTGTTATACATATATCCCCTCTTTTTAAGATTCTTTTCCCATATAAGCCATTACAGAGTATTGAATAGTTTCCTGTGCTATACAATAGGGCCTTATTTGTTTATCTATTTTATTTTCTTATTTATCTATATCATAGATAAATATGTACATGTCAACCCCAGTCTCTCTATTTATTCCACTTCCGCCCCCGTATAATTCTCTTGAATTAATTTCTCTTGCAAGAATGCTAAACTCAGCAAGGAAAACCAAGTCTCGCCAGTATTCTGATTCCCTCCCCACCACTTAGTCTCACTCACAGGCTCTACCTGCATGTGAATTTGGACCCTCTGATTGGTTTTCTCTGTCTGCATGATTGCAGGTGGCTCACTCCACACCCTCCAGGCCTGACCCATCACCTCTGCTTACACTGAGTTGGACAGAGCTTAAACACACCCCACATTCCTTCTCTCCTGCTGGCAAGGAAGGCTGGGAAACGTAGTGTTTATTCTCAGTGGCTGTCTGTTCAGCTAAAACAGACATCATCTTGTAATGGCAGAAGGGAATGTATAGCTGGCCAACTGTTGGTATATGCCACGTCTTTATCTCATAATTTTTTTCTTATATTTTCCCCAGTAAAAATAAGGATGTTTCTTGGCACTTAAATGCTTAAAAATTTACCGTACACTAAGTAATATTTACATTGAGAGAAATTTAAACTAGTTTATTCTTCATTTAGTTGTTAGTTTTCTTTCTCCAATGAAAATAGCCCTTTATCATATATATTATAGTTAATAATGATCATTATTAAAAAAAATAATGAGAGAAATATCCAACATTTATGCACATTGAGACAAAATATCATTAATATTTTGATGACTATTCTTTCCTGCAACATTTTAGAAATATACACCCACTTTTCAAAAAGCCATCATGTAATAATACTGCTTTCACTGTATATTGGAGAAGGAAATGGCAACCCACTCCAGTATTCTTGCCTGGAGAATCCCATGGACGGAGGAGCCTGGTGGGCTACAGTCCACAGGGTCGCAAAGAGTCAGACACCACTGAGCGACTTCAGCTCACTTCACTTCACTGTATAAACTTTTAAAAATGCAGTTTTCTTTTTGTTCATTGTCTTTTCTCCTCTCTCCAAGTAATTAACCCTAGATATCAATGTTATCACTTTGGTATGTATCTTGGCTTACTTTATGGTCATAAAATTATATTCATGCATATATTTGCATATATTCATACACACATAATTGTATGTATATTCAAAAATCTTGGTATTGTTTGGTTAGAAAAGTGGGATAATATAACATATTGTATTATAATGCAATATATTATTACTATGTTTCTCTGCCTCTTATCCTTCTGACTTAACAGCACGTTGTAGAAACCTTTTCAATCATTGATTTTATGATTTTGTTTATTATTATTTATTTATTTAATTTTGGCTGCGCTGGGTCTTCGTTGCTGCAGGGCTACTCTCTAGTTGTGGTGTGCAGGCTTTTCATTGCAGTGTCTTCCCTCGTTTCAGAGTACAGGCTCTAGGGCTTTCGGGCTTCAGTAGGTGCAGCTCCTGAGCTTTAGCACGCAGGCTAAGGAGTTGTGGCATGCAGACATAGTTGCTCTGCGGCTTGTGGGATCTTCTGGATCAGGGATTGAACCCATATCCCCTGTGTTGGAGGGCAGATTCTTTACCACTGAGCCACCAGAGAAGTCCTCAGTCATTGATTCTTTATTGAAATTATTCTTTGCAATTGCTGCCTGTTATCTCATAGTGTGGTTTTACCCAACTTATTTAAATTTTTGGGTTTCCCGGATAGCTCAGTTGGTAAAGAATCCGCTTGTAGTGCAGGAGACCCCAGTTCAATTCCTCGGTGGGGAAGATCCCCTAGAGAAGGGATAGGCTACCCACTGCAGTATTCTTGGGCTTCCCTTGTGCCTCAGCTGGTAAAGAATTTGCCTGCAATTCAAATTTTTACCTGATACTGAACATGCATTTTTTTCTCCACATTTTTTTGTCTCTGCCCTGAAAAACAGCATTAACCTTCCTTATACACCGGTACTTCCTCTCTACAGCATAGATGGCCAGTAACAGGGATACTGATGGGAAGAGTGTATGTATTTTAAATTTTAATAGATATGGCCAGGGTGCTTGTCCAAAAGGCTATAACAATTCATACTTCCTCCAGCAACATATAGTTATATCCTTTCCCATAACTCTATCAGCAATAGGTGTTACCACTCTTTTAAATCTTACCAATATCATGTGTGAAGTGATATCTCATTGATACTTTAACTTTTCATTTTACGATCATTGAGACTGTGTGTGTGTCTGTGTTATATGTGTAGGATTTTTTAGGCTAACTGAAAAATGTTATAAAACAAAACCCGTGAATTTTAGTACTTCAATGACACGTATGTGTGTGTCAGTCCCTTAATCATGCCCAACTCTTTTCGACCCCATGGACTGTAGCCTGGGAGGCTCCTCTGTCCATGGGATTTCCCAGGCAAGAATACTGGAGTAGGTTGCCATTTCCTTCTCCAGGGGATCTTCCTGACTCAGGGATCGAAACTCGGTCTCCTGCATTGCAGAAAGATTCTTTACTGTCTGAACCACCAGGGAAGCTCATAATTTGTCTATAGAAGGCCACATCAGCTGTTCAAAAGATAAAAAATTCTGTGCAGAGCTTCCTGTGATATGAAATACCCATCTCACTGCTCTTTTTCTTTTCAGAAGTAGTTTCAAATTGTCTAATTAACTGGTTATTTTCTTATTCTTAAAACCCAGCAGATGACTAAATAGCTAGTAAGCTTCTACTTCCAGGTGAAAATATGCTATACATCCCATTGCTTCAACAGTAAACATTTGGCTATTTTTGCAATGTTTAAAAATACTTGGATTACTTTAATCTTAAAATTTTGGCAGTCAGTTTAGAAGAGCATCGTTTGGAAGCTCTTCCTGACCTGTCTGGGTCTTTTCAGGGTAAATGTAATTGCCATTTCAGGAGGTTAAGATTCTAGTCCTGTAGCTTTGACATAGGGGAACCTACCTAAAGACTAAGAGAAATAATTTTGTCATAATTCAGACTAATGGTGGTCTCTTAGTCTAAAGACATAAACTTTAAGTTAAACATTGAAGCCATTGATTGTGTTCAATGTAATTGATTTTGGTAAACATTAAAACCAGTCTTGTAAAAGTCTTGGTCTAGGTATTTAAAGAGAACAGCCTAAGTATTTTTCAAATATGGTTGTTTGTGTATTTATTACATATCTGTTCTATTTTAAACACCAAATCTTACAAAACTGTTCCTTTATGCCATTATGTTAGTTCCCAAATATTACAGCTTGATTTACTTATACCAGTCTCAACTTTTAAAACCTATTCAAATATCAAGTATATTTTTACAAAGGCACTGCAATTGCTTTTACAAACTCAAATTGTATGATTACTGCACCTATATGTAAATAGCATGTATATTATGGATGCCAAAATCTAATCCATGTATTAGGTTGTACTTGATAATTCCCCCCTCATGGTATCATGTTTCTCTTAAATTTTTAGGAGTCTGTGGTCTGTAATATAAATGCTCTGAGTGCTGGGTCAATTTTTAAAATATAGATGTACAAAATTGTAGCTACCTGTCATTTTCTTACAGAAAAACCAGCACCAACCTTTTGGCCAACCCAATATGATGTGATAGACACAGAAACTGTGAAGTCAGGGTTTGGTTGTTCCTGTGGCATTTTAAACAAGCAAAAAATGTTAAACTGTCTATAAAGAAACTGTGTTTGTAAGTTTTATTATTAAATTTGCCACTGCTTTGCTGACTCATAAAAATGGAAAATGTGTGCTTTTATAGGTTTATAAAAAGGCAAGCTATCGTTTCATGAAAAATATCTTGCACCGATTGAATACAGGTGGCTGCTTGTTTGGACTTTGAAGATGTAAAGGCTTCGTATAGATGTCTGAAAAAGGTAATACAGCAATATAAAAAAAAATCTTCCTCTCTTTTCTCATCAATCCTTTGGGTATTCCATGTCAAATAAACGCTACAACAATTTATAGTAAGAGTACACAGTGGAAGTGCCAACCCTAACACTCCTTAGGACTGGATACCAGCCAGGTTTTTCACACCAATATTTAATGCGAACTAAAACGTCTTTTCCACTGGAAGTGTGAGAAGGAGCCTGCTTTCCTATATTTGGCTACGCGCTTACGTGAAGTATAAAGTCAAATGCCCATGATGTTCTCTTTATTTCAACCGTGATGAATTGTGTTCATTTGTTTAAGTGCATGTGGCAGCTTTAGTGTTCCAACTATAAATTTTGGTTAACGTCTATTGACATGCTGTATTAAACTTAAGAAAAACAAATTACACTTCACCCGTTTTAATTGACTAAATGTGTCAAAAACACAGTGCGTCGAACACGAAAGGTCAGAGCCTTCGTCTACACTGTAATGGGTGTCATGGCAAGGATCCAACTTTTCTTGTACATTTCATTTTTCACCGAGTTTGAGGACGAAGCATACGTTTCACGTTCACTTCCACTTCTCATTTGTACTTCAAAGTTTATCGCAGGCTGTGTGACTACCAAGAACACTTCTCTCCTGTGCTATTTAAAAGTCTCTTCACTGTGACGTGCCTGCCGAGAGAATACTGATGTTCTCCTGTAAACACGGCCTCAAGAATGGACTGCGGCGTTCTCAGGAACAAAATGCTGATTTATAGCACACATAGATCACCGTAGTGATGCCTGGAAAGGACCCCGTTTACATATCTTGTCCCTGCTTCCACGACTGAACCAGCAACTGTGTGGCTAAACTTGGCATCCTGGATTCCCTTGGGATCTGATTAAAGTTACCAGTTCTTTGGCTCTGCACCCATCGGTTTATATAAATCTTGATTCCTGCAGTAATTTATTAGCTTGATGCTTATATAATGTTTATGAAGCTCTCCCTTACCTGCTACCACCCACCTGCCCTTCCCTGCCCCCCCCCCCCCCCCCCCCCCCCCCCCCCTCCACCCCCCCCCCCCCCCCGTACTCCTTCCTTCTTTCCTGCCTTTCTTCAACTTGCTCCTCCCTCTGATCCCAGCCCCCAGGAGTCCCCCATGCCTCAGGGGGACACTCGGAGACCTCCCTTCTGCTCTGCGGGGAAGCCGGCTCAGAGCCTGCAGGAGACCCAACGACCACCACCAACCGGCTGGCAGGACCCACCCGACACCAGAAAAGGGCACCCCACTTTTCTCTTGGCCCAAACCAGACACTGTCCGTCCTTCTACCAGGGAAACGCCAGCTCCCAGGAGGGAGTCAGCCTGCTTCCTGATCTCCTGGGTGGGTGAACACAGGCCAGAGGGGCTGGCGAGAGGCAGATAGACGCCACTGGGAAGGACTTGGAGGTCATGGCACGTGGCTGGCGCCAGGCGGGCACCCTTTGAGACGCACCATGATAGTCAGGTGTGTGTTGGCCGTGCCTCCCAGGTACACCTAGGCTCCTGGACAAGGCTTCTGACAAGGCTGCTGACGCCTCACCTTTTCCTGCACCTCCTCTCATCTGAAAAGTGGGGTACACAGCCACCCTGGGCTCCTTGAAGACCCTGGAGGCTGGTGCAGGAAGTTGGGGACCCCAGGGACAGGTGGGAATGCTCCTGGCGTCAAGCGGGTGGCTCTTAAAGGGCCCAGAGTCTTCAGCAGGTCTTTCGGCTCCCCAGAGCTAGGAGAGCCAGCAGTGGTCTCAGAGGACCCCCACACTCCTTTCCAGGGCCCCGAGTGAGCTGTGGGGACTCCAGCCCTCCCCCTCTCTCCAGCAAACTCTCCAGGCCAGGATCTTTGCTTCATCCTCATCTCCTCTTCCAGCCACTCCCCCTTCTTACCAAGGGCTCAAGACCCTGCAGTCCTCTGTGACTTTTTGAAGAAAAAAAAAAAAAAGCCACTTGGGTGGGTTGTTTGTTTTTAAAGCCCCTTCCTGATGACCTTTAACCTCGGCAGGGTAAGAGAGGCCTAGCTGGCTTTTCAGGGCTGGGCGGCTCCCCCGAGGGAGCTGCAAGCAGCGGGGCAAGCTGGAGGGGGAGGGCAGCACCGATCGCCCAGCCAGGGCACCTTTCTTACAAAAGCCTAGCAGTCGCTGGGTTGGTGTCCCGGAGGAGAGCGGGGCAGAGTTGGAGACCCCGCTGTGCGACTAGGGCTCTTCGCCCCACTCGGAAGCCTCAGTTTCCCCAGCAATAATCTCACCCCCGGCCCTAGAGTGCGGGGCTCAGGGGTGCCGCCCGGGGAAGGGCACAAGGCAGCAACAGCGCCGTTCTCCCGACGACTGGAGGTGGATATGGCCTCCCCCAGCCGACAGCGCCCGTCCCGTCCATCGCGAACATACAACCTCAGCGAGGGCGGCGGCGGCGCCACGCCAGCCAGCCGCTCGGGAGGCGGCGCTCAGCGCCCGCACCCCCGGAGGTCCCGCCGCGGCGCCTCCTTCCCAGGCCGGGGTCCGGCAGAGCCAGCGTCCCCGCTTCTGTCGCCGGTCCCGCGCTCGCCCCTTCGGGCCCACGAGCTTCTGGCCCCGCATCCCCTGCCCCCGGCCCGGCCCCGGCCCCGCGCACTCACCGTCCTGCGGCGCCGCCTCGCTGCCGCTGCTGCCCCCGGACGGCTCGCGCGCCGCGCCCTCCCGCGCCTCGGCCCTGGGCGCGGGGCGCGCCGCCAGCCGCCCGGCCGCCGCCACCTCCTCCAGGTCCAGGAGGTGGCTGACAGTGACC
>SJYA01001183.1:750579-856244 GCA_006410615.1 Neotragus moschatus
CCGGGGCGAAGGCGGGGCCGCCCGCGCTGTCCATGCCCGCGGGCCGCCCCGGGGTCGCCGGCGGCGGTGGTGGGCGCGGGTCCGAGGCGCGGGTGGCAGGCGCCGGTGGGAGCGAGAGCGCCCCGGCCGCCCCGCGCTCGGCCCCGCTCGCGGCCGCCTCCCGGCTCCGCGGCCCGCCCGGCGCTGACGTCGGGGGAAACCAACTTTCTTCCCTCCCTCTCTCTGCCGCCTCGCTCGCTCCCAAGTTGCTCCGGCGCGAGCTCCTCCGGCCACACGCCCCTTCTTGAAGCAGACCTCGCCCCCTGCCTCTCCTCCTCCCCCTTCTCCTCGCCTCGCCCGCCCCCACCGCTCCGGCTGCGGGAGGGAGCGGGTCCCGCGCCAGGCCGGCTGGAGGCTGGCGGCAGGGAGGGGGAGAAGATAGGGGGGTCCTTCTTTCAGCGCCCCACCCGCATTTGGAGGAATGGGAAAGTGCAGTGTTTGGGTATGTGTCTGTCTTTTTTTTTTTTTTTTTTTTGCTCCCCCAACAAGTGCCTGGAGAGGTGACAGTGAAGGGATTAGCAGCCCCGCTTCCATTTACAAATTCCTCCGCAGGGGACTGGGGGAGCGACTCTGGGGGAGACGGATTCCACGGAAGATCTGAAACCTCCCAACCCACCTTCACCCTCATGCAGCCCAATGCTGCCGTCCCTGCCCAGACGGAGGAGAGTCCTGGGTCCGCCTGGGTCACGCCACCTCGCACCAGGGTCTCTACCCCAGAAGGCAGTACATGATCAACCCTGTAGAGGTGTAGCATCCCCCTAGCCCACCTCGGGGATAGTCCAGGCCCTCCCCAAGGAAAACCAAAGCAAGAAAGGAGGTTCCTACCCACCCCCCCACCCNGGATCGAAACTCGGTCTCCTGCATTGCAGAAAGATTCTTTACTGTCTGAACCACCAGGGAAGCTCATAATTTGTCTATAGAAGGCCACATCAGCTGTTCAAAAGATAAAAAATTCTGTGCAGAGCTTCCTGTGATATGAAATACCCATCTCACTGCTCTTTTTCTTTTCAGAAGTAGTTTCAAATTGTCTAATTAACTGGTTATTTTCTTATTCTTAAAACCCAGCAGATGACTAAATAGCTAGTAAGCTTCTACTTCCAGGTGAAAATATGCTATACATCCCATTGCTTCAACAGTAAACATTTGGCTATTTTTGCAATGTTTAAAAATACTTGGATTACTTTAATCTTAAAATTTTGGCAGTCAGTTTAGAAGAGCATCGTTTGGAAGCTCTTCCTGACCTGTCTGGGTCTTTTCAGGGTAAATGTAATTGCCATTTCAGGAGGTTAAGATTCTAGTCCTGTAGCTTTGACATAGGGGAACCTACCTAAAGACTAAGAGAAATAATTTTGTCATAATTCAGACTAATGGTGGTCTCTTAGTCTAAAGACATAAACTTTAAGTTAAACATTGAAGCCATTGATTGTGTTCAATGTAATTGATTTTGGTAAACATTAAAACCAGTCTTGTAAAAGTCTTGGTCTAGGTATTTAAAGAGAACAGCCTAAGTATTTTTCAAATATGGTTGTTTGTGTATTTATTACATATCTGTTCTATTTTAAACACCAAATCTTACAAAACTGTTCCTTTATGCCATTATGTTAGTTCCCAAATATTACAGCTTGATTTACTTATACCAGTCTCAACTTTTAAAACCTATTCAAATATCAAGTATATTTTTACAAAGGCACTGCAATTGCTTTTACAAACTCAAATTGTATGATTACTGCACCTATATGTAAATAGCATGTATATTATGGATGCCAAAATCTAATCCATGTATTAGGTTGTACTTGATAATTCCCCCCTCATGGTATCATGTTTCTCTTAAATTTTTAGGAGTCTGTGGTCTGTAATATAAATGCTCTGAGTGCTGGGTCAATTTTTAAAATATAGATGTACAAAATTGTAGCTACCTGTCATTTTCTTACAGAAAAACCAGCACCAACCTTTTGGCCAACCCAATATGATGTGATAGACACAGAAACTGTGAAGTCAGGGTTTGGTTGTTCCTGTGGCATTTTAAACAAGCAAAAAATGTTAAACTGTCTATAAAGAAACTGTGTTTGTAAGTTTTATTATTAAATTTGCCACTGCTTTGCTGACTCATAAAAATGGAAAATGTGTGCTTTTATAGGTTTATAAAAAGGCAAGCTATCGTTTCATGAAAAATATCTTGCACCGATTGAATACAGGTGGCTGCTTGTTTGGACTTTGAAGATGTAAAGGCTTCGTATAGATGTCTGAAAAAGGTAATACAGCAATATAAAAAAAAATCTTCCTCTCTTTTCTCATCAATCCTTTGGGTATTCCATGTCAAATAAACGCTACAACAATTTATAGTAAGAGTACACAGTGGAAGTGCCAACCCTAACACTCCTTAGGACTGGATACCAGCCAGGTTTTTCACACCAATATTTAATGCGAACTAAAACGTCTTTTCCACTGGAAGTGTGAGAAGGAGCCTGCTTTCCTATATTTGGCTACGCGCTTACGTGAAGTATAAAGTCAAATGCCCATGATGTTCTCTTTATTTCAACCGTGATGAATTGTGTTCATTTGTTTAAGTGCATGTGGCAGCTTTAGTGTTCCAACTATAAATTTTGGTTAACGTCTATTGACATGCTGTATTAAACTTAAGAAAAACAAATTACACTTCACCCGTTTTAATTGACTAAATGTGTCAAAAACACAGTGCGTCGAACACGAAAGGTCAGAGCCTTCGTCTACACTGTAATGGGTGTCATGGCAAGGATCCAACTTTTCTTGTACATTTCATTTTTCACCGAGTTTGAGGACGAAGCATACGTTTCACGTTCACTTCCACTTCTCATTTGTACTTCAAAGTTTATCGCAGGCTGTGTGACTACCAAGAACACTTCTCTCCTGTGCTATTTAAAAGTCTCTTCACTGTGACGTGCCTGCCGAGAGAATACTGATGTTCTCCTGTAAACACGGCCTCAAGAATGGACTGCGGCGTTCTCAGGAACAAAATGCTGATTTATAGCACACATAGATCACCGTAGTGATGCCTGGAAAGGACCCCGTTTACATATCTTGTCCCTGCTTCCACGACTGAACCAGCAACTGTGTGGCTAAACTTGGCATCCTGGATTCCCTTGGGATCTGATTAAAGTTACCAGTTCTTTGGCTCTGCACCCATCGGTTTATATAAATCTTGATTCCTGCAGTAATTTATTAGCTTGATGCTTATATAATGTTTATGAAGCTCTCCCTTACCTGCTACCACCCACCTGTCCTTCCCTGCCCCCACCCCCGCCCCGAATTACCTCTTGGTCTGGGATCTTTTCGTCTCTTTTCTCAAAATTAGCTCCTTTTCAAGGGTTCCACCATGAGTTTCCAGTGTGAATTTATGTCTGGAAAAACTCTCCATGCAGCAGGTGTTTGCAAAGTGTTACATTTCATATTGGATAAAACAGGGCTTCTAAATCTTAAAGTTTATGCCACTTTCATTATTGCTTGCAACAATCTCATTCCTTATGACATTCTTCATTCCATAAAACCACATGTTTTATGTCAGCAATAATGAGACACTGTCAATATTTGTTCTACCCTGATCAACTAAGGGTGGAAAACCTAATAGTTGTCCTTATCTGAGAAGCTCAGACACTGCCTGGTGGAGCTTCATTAGGATTTTGAATCTGCTTAAAGAAAGGAGAGGGCTTCCCTGGTGGCTCATTGGCAAAGAATCTGCCTGCCGTGCAGGAGATGCAGGCTCAGTTCTTGGGTCAGGAAGATTGTCCTGGAGAAGGGAATGGCAACACAGTCCAGTATTCTTGCCTGGAAAATTCCATGGACAGAGGAGCCTGTCACACTATAGTCCATTGTGTCGCAAAGAGTCTGACCCGACTGGATGGCTAACATTTTAAAGAAAGGAGGAGACCAGCCCACCCCAGGGAATCTCTACTACCGTGAAGATTTTGTTTATTTTTGTTTTTTTATCTCAAAGATTTGATGAGAGTGAGTCTGGTTCTAAATGATGGGCAGGCAGACTTTCTGTAAGGGACCAGAGAGGGACATTTTAAGCTGAGAAGCCCAGACGATCTGTCACAGTCCCTCAGCCCTGCCATCCATGGCACAACCTTCGACTTGTGTAAACTGATAAGTGTGGCTGTGTTCCCATAAATATTTATAGACAATGAAATTTGAATATCATATAAATTTCACGTGTCATGAAACAGTCTTCTTCTGACTTTTTTCCAACCTTTATAAAATGCAACACCATTTTTAGCTTGGGGGCCATAAGAAAACTGTTGGCAGGCTAGATTTGGCTGGAGGGCCCTAGCCTGCCAACCCCTGCTTTAAACTCACATATTTAATTTCTAAAAGGTCCAAGATGATTAGAGTTAGGAAGTTTCCCTTTTAAAATAGAGTTGCTCTAGTCTTCTCTATGGGTTTCCCACGTGACTCAGTAGTAAAGAATCAGGTTATTAATGCAGGAGGCATAAAAGATGAGGGTTTGATTCCTGGGTCGGGAAGATCAACTGGAGAAGGAAATGGCAACCAGTATTCTTGCCTGGGAAACCCCATGGTGGGCTGCAGTCCACAGGGTCGCAAAAGAGTCGAACACAACTGAGGGCAGTCTTCTCCTAATACAAGAATTGTTTCCCTCCCTTCCCTCATTTTTGGGTTGGATGGTAAATATGGTGGCATTTGGAGTCGAACCTGTGAGAATGAGAGGTAGCAAGGGCGTGTGATGCCTGGTGAGTGTCTGCCCCATCCTTATCCTCACGCCCGCCCTCTCTGCCGCTTAGTGCCTCAGGCCCTGGGCCTCTGCGTGCTGTCTTCTCTGGCCTCCGGGGTGCCTTTGGCCCGCGGGGGAGACTGTGCTGGAGATGCTGAGGCAGTAAGATCCCTTGGGGGTAGCCTTTGGCCAGGGACTGAGGGTAAGTGTCCCCCGTGTGGGGAGTCTCCAAGGGAAGGTCTGCATTGCCCCTCTGGTTCCTCAGCGAAGTGGGAGCCCCTGTTGCTCATGGCTGAAACATGCTCAAAAACATACCCTTGACTGGCCTCCATCCTTCTCTGTTGCATCCTAACCTCTCTCCTGGTATGTCTCAAGACTCTCCCCAAAATCACCTGCTTGCTAGAGCTTCTAAAGGTAGCATGTTTTTTTATTTTTTTTTTATAAGTGATTAAATAATATTTATTTATTGACTGCGCTGGGTCTTTATTGTGGCATGTGGGCTTTCTCTCATTGCAGAGAGGGGGCTACTCTCTAGTTGTCAGTCTGCACGGGCTTCTCCTTATGATGGCTTCAGTAGTCAGTGTGCCTGAACCCAATAGTTTCAGCTCTCGGGCTCTAGAGTGCAAGCTTAGTAGTTGTGGCCCATGGGCTTAGGTGCTCTGAGGCCTGTGAGATCTTCCTGAATCAGGAATAGAACCCATGTCTCCCACACTGGCAGGCGAATTCTTAACTACTGGATTGCCAGAGAAGCCACAGATGGCATGTTCTTAAATTTAAAAATAATGAGGCCTGCTGGCCTAGGTTGTAAATCTTAAATCCTTCCCTTTTCCATCTGTATTTAGGCAGGGCCGGCCACCTGTCCTCGAGTGTGGCGGGGACTTTTTCCTCCTCTTTTGTCTTTGGCCAAAGGGCAGATACCAGAGCTCTGGCCCTCTGAATGATTGCTCACCAAAGAGCATTCCGAGAAGTGGCGTGACACCTCCACCCAGGTCACAGCAATCGTTATGTTATGTGTGCTGTTACAGATGACACAAAAAAACAGGTCAGAGGGGACACTGTGATTGCCTCCCCCCATACCGGCCTGTGACATGTCAAAGGTTATCTCTCTACGACAGCTCACTTTCTCTTTTCTGTTGTGACCTGTAGGACTGGGAAGAAGTGAAGTGATACGGTCTCTTTGAACTCCAAGTCTCTGATAAATTTTACTCTGTGTCCAGCCCATTGCTGATTTCCTTCCTGCCCTTTGCAACTCCGGCCCATCTGCTCACTTTTCTTCTTTATGGTGCTAGGTGGCATAAAGTCATTCCAGAAAACAATTTTTACATTTTTATTAAGACTTTTAAAAAAGTGGTTAAACGTTTTCCCCTGATAACACCCTCACTCTGAATCTTTCTTTCATTAGCAAGCGGCATGAACATGCCTTACTGGTATTTCTTCCACCGACTCCTGTTTTTGAAAAGTACAATGTCTTCATTACTTACAGTGTAAGTGGAAAAGGAATAGGGTGACCAGAAGTGTTCTTAGCGTAAAATTTTCTTGAGGAAAGAGAAATAAAGTGAGAACATGCACAGGAGAGACATTAAGATTCCAGATAGAGCAACAAAAGGGGATGGTAAAGGATCTGAAACCATTAAATATAAAGTTGGTAAGATAGAAGGGTTATGCTTACCTAAAATCAAAGACACTTAGAGAAGCAAATTTATAATTTAATCAAAAAATTTTATTTTATTTTTTAAGAATACTTTTTGATGGTGACCATTTTTAAAGTACCGAATTCATTACAATATTGCTTCTGTTTCTTTATGTTTGAGTTTTTTTGGCCCCAAGGCTTATGGGATCTTAATTCCCTGACCAGGGATCGAATCTGCACCCCCTGCATGGGAAAAAGTTTTGTTTTTAATAGAAGTCCCTACCACTACTTCAACTTGAATGTCAGATTTTAAAGAATGTAT
This sequence comes from Neotragus moschatus, assembly GCA_006410615.1. Classification (NCBI taxonomy): domain Eukaryota; kingdom Metazoa; phylum Chordata; class Mammalia; order Artiodactyla; family Bovidae; genus Neotragus; species Neotragus moschatus. Next base: position 757,276 of record SJYA01001183.1, read on the forward strand.
GTCTTTGAATAGTTATCACCATAGTAATTTCCAATTGCTATGAATATTAAATCAATTTTTACTTGGACTGAAAATTTCTTAGATACTTTGGCATAGAGAATGATGTGGAAGGCTAAGGTGAGAAAAAGAAAAACCAGGGATTGACCAGGAATTATACTTTTATAGGCCATACTTGCACACTTTGAGGTGAAATAGATGCCTTCATATAGTTGAGAACTTGGCTTTGAGGCTACACTGAATATGGCCAGTTTAATTCAGCAAGTGATCAAGGTGGTTCAGGAAAGAGAAGTACAGTTAAGAGTAGTCCCATGTCAATGATGAGCTGTGTATTAGATGAAGTCTTCTCATTTAACACTGTTACAAATAGCAACTTGGATGGATCAATTGATTGTCTTAATTCTTTCTACATATCGGCCTAGACCTGGGTGTTAAAAGTGCTTCAGTTACTAAGATGTGGTCCCTGGCTTAGGCAGCCTCTGGTGACTTTATGAGCAGCTCCAAAAATGGTACAGGAAAACCCAAGAAGTGCCTTATGTTCTTTGATCAATTCCACTGCAGTGTGGAAAAACTATGGTGTGGTCATCGCTTTCCTTGGTCATGGATTCATACTGACTTCATCCATCCATTCATTTCACTCACTCACTGTTTTTGGATCACATGCCATAAATTGGATATTGTACTCAGTGTTTCAGATGTCCTCAAGGAGCTTACTCTCTTGTCTTTAGAACAAACCAACACTGAGATATAAGAATGCATTAGTAATCTTTGAGCTCCAGGAGTCATTAAAACTGAATTATGACATTGAATAATCCCTATATGAAAATCAATTTATTGCAGATGACATTCTTTGAGGGCAGCCTCCTGACAGCACATGATTGCATTCATGTGAAGATGGGAAGTAATTTGAAGACAGGACATCTTCTCTATTATGTTCAAAGATTTAGTTGCTAGCTGTTGCTTTTAATAATCTATACTATCCATGCAGCAAAACTCAGCAATGAATTTTCAAGTTTCCTACTGGTTATTTGAATAACTCTGCAGATAAAACTTTTTACATTATGAATGAATGTCTATCCCCTTAAGATCACCGCTCATCTCACTTCATACTTCCTTGGGGTCCTCAGTTGCACATCATCATGTATCATCACCTTTCAGCCTGCTCTGGTTCCCCCATCTCACACTTCATCATGTCTTACATTCTTTAGGAGCCCTCTGCTCTGTCAAGGAATCTGTCTCCACTGTTTACTAATTCATTATTTTCAAATCAAGTATAATGTAATTGAATTTTATTGGTATCCAAATTAGTTCTTTTTAATGCATCAAGACTAGGACTACTGCACGTTATCAAAAGGGATAATTTCTTGGATAAAATGTGGCCAACAAGTAGTAAATGATACTATGTGGTGTCTGGGCTTTATTCTTCTCTACATTGATCCTATGAACTTGAGCAGATAACTTACTATGGTGCTTTTGTGACATTAAACAGAAAGTTATGTGCTGACTGCCCTGTTGAGGTGTCTGCATTATGAGTTGGTCATATTGCTTTTGGTGATGTTGACTTGAGCAGGTTGTTATTTTGAGTACATTTCAGAGTAGTGAGTGTCATTTTGGGAGAGGTCACTTTCTTTACCTTAAATAGCTAAGTAATTTCTTTCATTTTGATTGACCAATGAAGGCTGAATGAGAGCTAATCTGGATCATTTGAAAGACCACAAAATTGAAAAGACTAAGGAAATCCCTGGCAGTCCAATGTTCAGAACTCCATACTTCCACTGCAGGGGACAAGGGTTTGATCCCTGGTCAAGGAACTAAGATCCTGTAAGTCGCTCAGCATGATCAAAAAAAAAAAAAAAAGTAATAAAAAAATTAAAAGACCAGTTGTTACGTGGTTTACTCTTGATGTAAGTAGATTTTCCTGAGTGAATATTGCTTCAAATGTTCTAAGGCAAATTGCTAACATATATTTTATTATGTGATAGAGTTGGGCATAGCAAATGTAATATATTTATTCACAATCATTTCACTTTATCTATTCAGATTCTAAGCCACCCTTGTGGCTTTCCCTGTGGCTCAGCTGGTAAAGAATCTGTCTGCAATGCGGGAGACCTGGGTCAATCCCTGGGTTGGGAAGATCCGCTAGAGAAGGGAAAGACTACCCACTCCAGTATTCTGGCCTGGAGAATCCCATGGACTGTACACCATGGGCTTGCGAAGAGTCAGACATGGCTGAGTGACTTACTTTCACTTCGTTCAGATTCTCATGTATTCTATGTACAATTTCTCACTCTTTGCTAATATAATAATTTCAAATTACCCAAATTGATTTTTTCCATGACTCTGTGTGTCTCAGTCTTTTCAAGCTGCAAATACCACAGAATGGGTGGCTTATAAACAACAGAAATTTATTTCTCACAGTTCTGAAGCCTGGGAATTCCAAGATCAAGGTGCCAACATGGTTCTGTCCTAGTGGGACTCTTGCTTGTTCATAGCTGCCCATCTTCTTGCTGTGTGCTCACGTGGTAGAGAGAGTGACTTTGGAGCCTTTTTCTTAAGGGTACTAATCCCATTCATGAGAGTGCCACCATCATGACCTAATCACTTCTCAGAGGCCCCCACCTCCTAATACTATCATTTATGGGGGTTAGGATTTCAAATATGAATTTTAGGGGAATACAAACACTCAGACCATAACATCATATCCACTAGAATCAAAAGTTGTACATTTAAGAAGTTCACCCTCCCTCACAAAGTTACTGCAATTCAATGTATTCCAATGTGTTTTGGTAGCTAGCACCTCAGGGTGGGGAGGCAAGCAGCAATTTCAAATCTAATGTGAAAGCATCATGATTTCTGATCTAGAATTTTAATAATTCTAGAAGTTGCATAGATATATCTTGTTGGTGTGACTAGAGCATTATTCCATTAGTCCTAGTGAATATTTAATTCATACTATTAAAGTGGGAAAAACATGCCAATAGGAGGCATTTAAATTGTGATGCCGAGAAATATTTATTATTTAAAACAATATTTCAGTTTAAAGAATCAAACCTGCAAATTTAAGATGCCTTTTACCAAGGCACCTTGTTATTGCCTAAGCTTAAAGCGTGATATTAAACACATATGTTACAACAAAGCAGTCAGGTGTGTGTGGTCAATTTTTAATTTTGTTTTCATTCTACTCTTTGGCCTGTGGAATTTAAGACTGTGTTTATTCAGAAGATGATGAGAAAACCCTGCCTTTAGAGTATTCCATAAAAATTTACAGAGACAATGCTGTTTTCTTTAGTCAAAATAATGCATTTCATTGACTTTAATGGTTGCTTGCAGTTGTAACTGATTTGTACTTTGAAGCACTTAGATATTTGTTATCAGTTTTTGACTTAAGAGATACCAGTTGAAATACAAATAGATTGATAAGTCTCGACTGATGTTAGAAACAGGCATTTTCAATTTAACTTCAGGAATCTGAGAAAACAAATGTTAATGTTTGCAGAATAGGAAGGTATGATGTTACATAATCAAGTATTGACAGAAACATGAGGTCCTTGGTGGCTCAGACAGTGAAGATCTGCCTGTAGGGCAGGAGACCTAGGTCCGATCCTGAGGGTGGGGAAAATCCTCTGGAGAAGGAAATGGCAATGCACTTAAGTATTCTTGCCATGGACAGAGGAGCCTGGCGGGCTACAATCCATAGTGTTGCAAAGAGTCAGACACAACTGACTCTTGCCACACAGAAACATACTTAGATTATTGGGTATGATCCAGAATAAGAACAGTGTGAATTTAAAAAATTGAGACAGGCAATACGGCACTGATATTTATAAGGAAGTGATGGAGGGAACACCCAGAAGAATTTTGTGTAATCTCTGATGGCCAGTAGATATAAGACTTTCTCTTGGTTCAGATGGAAAAGGTGAGATGACTCAAATGATATATTTTAGAATGCCGACAGCTGGTCTACGGAAGCCCACCCCTGCCGAGAGAAGACCAAAATGTCACGTAGCTTACTCTTGGTTCAGCAAGCATTTCTTGCGTCCCTTCAACGTGTTAGGCACAGGTGATGGAGACAGAAAGATAAATAAGATCCTGCTGCTGCTAAGTCGCTTGTCTTTTCCGACTCTGTGTGACCCCATAGACGGCAGCCCACCAGGCTCCACCGTCCCTGAGATTCTCCAAGCAAGAACACTGGAGTGGGTTGCCATTTCCTTCTCCAATGCATGAAAGTGAAAAGTGAAAGTGAAGTCGCTCAGTCCTGTCCGACTCTTAGTGACCCCATGGACTGCAGCCCACCAGCCTCCTGCATCCATGGGATCCTCCAGGCAAGAGTACTGGAGTGGGTTGCCATTGCCTTCTCCAAAATAAGAGACTATCCCCCATCTAGAATCAGGCTATATGGAAATAATGAAAGTAGTAGTAGGCAAAATAATGATTATCATTTATTAAACACCTAAAGTATGCCCACTGCTTAAATGCAGTTACTCCTAACACTCTGATCCTACAAAGTATCATTTGTTGCCATTTGACAAAAAGAAAGAAAGAAAGAAATAACTCTGAAGTGATTAATGAACTGACCCAAGTCACAGAAAGCAAATAGAGAATTTGGTTTGGACCTTGTTCAGATCCCAAGGTCTAAGGTCACCATTTTGAAAATACATGGGTCAGATCATGTAGGTCATTTAGGACATTTCAAGTAATTTATATTTTATTCTGAGAGCTATTGAATGCTACTGATTTTATTTTATTATTTTATTATTATTTTTTTTTTTTTTCCAACTCAGGTGTACATGAGTTCCCAATCTTGAACCACCCCCCCCCTCACCTCCCACCCCATATCAACTCTCTGGATCATCCCCGTGCACCAGTCCCAAGCATCCTGTATCCTGTATCGAACTAGCCTGTGGCATGCCAGGATGTAGGCTTTATTTTTTAATATATATTTTTTAAATCAATTTTTAAATTTCCTCTAGTTTCAGCAAGCCAGGGCTCTCTAATTGTAGTGCATGGGCTTTTCATTGCAGAGGCTTCTCCTGATTCAGAGCACAGGCTCGAGGGAGTATGCACTCAGTAGTTGCAGTGGATGGGCTTAGTTACCCTGTGGCATGTGAGATCTTCCCAGACCAGGGATGGAACCCATGACCACTGCATCAGCAGGAGGATTCTTAAAACCACTGGACACCGAGGAAGTCCAGGGTGTGGGCTTTAGAGAGAAATGTCAGACAAGGATGGAGAATGGAGATGCAACCTGAAGAGGGTAACACTGGATTAGCAGGTAAAATTGATGAGCCCTGAGGACAGAGCCTTGAAAATTAAAGTGAAGTGAAAGTCGCTCAGTCATGTCAGACTCTTTGTGACCCCATGGACTGTAGCCCTCCAGGTTCCCTCTGTCCATGGGATTCTCCAGGCGAGAGTACGGAGTGGGTAGCCGTTCTCTTCTCCAGGAGATCTTCCCGACCCACGGATCAAACCCAGGGCTCCCACATTGCAGGCAGATTCTTTGCCATCTGAACCACTAAGGAAGCTGCTCAAGGAAAGGATAGACCCTTCGAGGACCTCAAATATTTAAGTGGGAGAAACAGGAGATGACTTTCCATCTCGATCCATTCTTCATGTGGAAGAAAAACACAGAGCTATCGTGTTATAGAAACTGGCTGAGGAAAGAGATTGAAAAAGTTGTTCGTAGTGTCAAATGTCACAGAAAAATGAAGTGTGATAGGGTAGATAATCATCCAGTGGCTATAGCAATTTGGAAACTGCATGAATAGCAATTTGATCTCATCAAGAACAGTTGTTGGAATTCCCTGGTGGTCCAGTGGTTAGGACTCTGAGTTTCCACTGCTGGGGGAGTGGGTTTGATCCCTGGTTAGGGAACTAAGATCCCACATGCCTCATGTTACCACCCTCCTCCCTCCAAAAAATAAAAATAAATAAAATAAAAGCAGTAGTTGTAGAACGGTGGAGAAAGAAACCACATTATAGTGAGTGAAGAACCTAGTGGGAAGCAAAGACTACTGTTAAGAACTGATTGTGAAAGACAAGGGGCCCTAGAGAGATTGCTCAAGAGACACACTGGCTGGAGAGAGGGCTTGTTTCTTCACAAGGAAGAGGCTTGAATCACACGCAGCAGGTAAAATCCAGGACAGAGGAAGAGGTTCAAGGGCAAGAGAAAGCAGAGCTGACCGGCTGTGGAAGATGAGGGATGCTAGACTAGCTTTTGGCAGGAGGCGGGACATCTCATTCTCTGTGACAGAAGGGATGTAGGTGTGAAGATATATCATGTAGGAAAATAGGACTTTAAGAAAGTTTTTCCTAAATGATTTCTGTTTTTTATGTTGAGAAAAGGATAAAACAATCAATGGCAAATGAGAAGATAGGGTTCGAAAAAGGAGTAAATGTAAATGGTAAAAAATTGTGGAAATGGGAAAAGGAGCAGACTGCTGCTGCTGCTGCTGCTGCTGCTAAGTCGCTTGAGTCGTGTCCAACTCTGTGCAACCCCACAGACGGCAGCCCACTAGGCTCCCCTGTCCCTAGGAGTCTCCAGGCAAGAATACTGAAGTGGGTTGCCATTTCCTTCTCCAATGCATGCATACATGCTAAATCGCTTCAGTCGTGTCTGACTCTGTGCAACCCCATGGACAGCAGCCCACCATGCTCCTCTGTCCATGGAATTCACTAGGCGAGAGTACTGGAGTGGGATGCCATTTCCTTCTCCAAGGAGCAGACTGCTACTGCTGCTGCTAAGTTGCTTCAGTCGTGTCTGACTCTGTGCGACCCCAGAGATGGCAGCCTACCAGGCTCTTCTGTCCTTGGGATTCTCCAGGCAAGAAAGAACACTGGAGTGGGTTGTCATTTCCTTCTCCAATGTGTGAGAGTGAAAAGTGAAAGTGAAGTTGCTCAGTTGTGTCCATCTTCACGATCCCATGGACTGCAGCCCACCAGGCTCCTCCGTCCATGGGATTTTCTAAGCAAGAGTACTGGAGCGGGATGCCATTGCCTTCTCCAAGAAAGGACTGCTGCTGGTTCTCAAAGGTTTGATCAGAGCTCTGAAACCATATTTCCTCCTGATGCCAGATTTCATGGCTCTGGGATTGTCTTCATGGTATTTAGATACAGAAACGGAGTAGATCAATGGCTAGGTTGATCCAAAGGTTTTCAGCCTTTATGGGTCAGAAGAGAGATTGACAAAGTCAAGAGCCAGTAGATATTAACAAGAGTATGTGTGAATATTTGAACAGAGTCTGAGACTCAGGCTAGATATGAAGGAATGGGAGGAAGAAGAGGCAGATTCTTTGAGATATATGGCAGATACTGATAAAAGTTGGAGAGTGGGGAATCTGTAAAGAGAAAAATTTGTGATTGGGATATGGTGCTTTGGATATAAAAGATGGAATACTTTCGGGGGAAATGAGAAATTTAAAACACCCCAAAGTTATTTGCATATTTTTTCATGGGGGGATCATGGCATCTGATCCCATCACTTCATGGCAAATAAATGGGGAAACAATGGAAACAGTGAAAGACTTTATTTTCTTGGGCTCCAAAATCACTGCAGATAGTGACTGCAGCCGCGAAATCAAAAGACGCTTGCTTCTTGGGAGAAAAGCTATGACCAACCTAGACAGCATATTAAAAAGCAGAGACATTATTTACTGACAAAGGTCCATATAGCCAAAGCTATGATTTTTCCAGTAGTCATGTATGGATGTGAGAGTTGGACCATAAAGTTGAGAGCTGAAGGAAGAATTGATGCTTTTGAATTGCGGCACTGGAGAAGACTCTTGAGAATCCCTTGGACAGCAAGGTCAAACCAGTCAATCTTAAAGGAAATCAGTGCTGATTATTCATTAGAAGGACTGATGCTGAAGCTGAAACTATACTTTGGCCATCTTATGCGAAGGACTGACTCCTTAGGGAAGATCCTGATGTTGGGAAAAATTGAGGGCAGGAGGAGAAAGGGATGACAGAGGATGCGATGGTTGGATGGCATCATCAACTCGATGGACATGAGTTTGGGATTTGGTGATGGACAGGGAAGCCTGGCGTGCTGCAGTCCATGGGATTGCAAAGAGTCGGACACGGCCGAGCGACTGAACTGAACTGAACTGTGTAGCAGAGGGAACTCGACTCAGTATCCTGTAATAGTCTGTAAGGGAAAAGAATCTTGAAAAGAATAGATTCATGTAGATGTATATAACTGAATCACTTTGCAGTACAATGGAAACTAACACAGCACAGTAAATCAACTATTCGTGTGTGCTCAGGCACTCAGTCGTGTCTGACTCTTTGTGACCCCATGGACTGTAGCCCCCCAGGCTCAGCAAGGATACTGGAGTGGGTTGCCATCTCCTTTTCCAGGGGATCTTCGATTTTAAAAAATGAGTTGAAAAAGCCCCAAGTAACAAGATTATGTGAAACAGTTCTTTCAGTCTCTTGTCCATCACGATCTTGCTGTTACAGAGCTGAGCACACCGTATGGCGAGCACTGTAGTGTCTGTCCCATTCTACTGTGATTTCATCCATGGCAGTGACTACAACTTATTTATTTCAGAGCTTCCAGTGCCTAGCAGTGTCTGGCACAACCTGCATGTGTGTGCTTAGTTGCTCCATCGTGTCCGACTCTTTGTGACTCCATAGACTGTAGCCTGCCAGGTTCCTCTGTCCATTGGATTCTCCAGGCAAGAATGCTGGAGTGGGTTGCCATGCCCTCCGCAGGGGATCTTCCCAACCTAGGGATTGAACCCAAGTCTCCCAGATTGCAGGCAGACTCTTTACCATCTGAGCCACCAGGGAAGCCCTGGCATATCCTAGGAATTCAGTAATGTTTGTTTTCTTATGTAGACAGAAAGAATCAGAAAGACTTCATGAACTAAGCATGTTTTCAACAACCTGCTGTCCTTTTTTTTTTTTTTTTAACCAGTTTTCCATATTCGATTTTTTTCCCCCCAAGGATCCATACAGCACACATTAAAGTGAAAGTGTTACTCAGTCGTTTCTGACTCTTTGTGACCCTGTGAACTGTGCCCGCCAGGCTCCTCTGTCCATGGAATTCTCCAGGCAAGAATACTGGAGTAAGTTGCCATTTCCTACTCCAGGGATCTTCCCCACCCAGGAATCAAACCCAGGTCTCCTGCACTGACTGCAGGCAGATTCTATACTGTCTGAGCCACAGCATTTATGCTCACAGAACACAGTAGGTACGTAGTAAATAGTTGCAATCAGTTGATTATAAAAGGGCAAACTTCCTTGATTGTAGAATGTTGCAGTTTGCTTTGTTGCTACATCTGGGGAAATATATTTAAACCAATTCTATTTACTTTTCTTAGTTATGACAAAACCATGTTTTTCTTCCTGAAAACATGCCTTTGAGATATGGCTTCTTCACCTTGTTGAAGGTATTCAGCACATGATTCTGACGCTGATGGAATGATTTCAGTTAAGAGTCAAATATCTCTGTACATTGCATGCGTCCTATCTAGGATGCTCACAGACATTTAGAAGTTTACAGAGCACGCTTCTGAAAATTTTATTCCAGTTGATTAATAGCTCATCTACGTCACCAAAGTGGAAAAATGAACTTCTCGCTTATTTGTGTATATATATATATATATATATTTTTTTTTTTCTTGACTAGCTCTATACCAGTCAAAAGCTTTGAATAATTACTCAGCGAGCTCATATGAGGTTTGGATAAATCAACATGTCTGGGGGATCATTTGACTGACATAGGATAGAAAAAATATTGCCATTTAAAAAAGGTAAAAAAGCCTTTTAATTACAGGGACATTTGTGTACTGGCAACAGGAATGACTTGTTTCTTTCAGGTGCACAAACAAACGTCAAAACTAGTTAGAACATTTGGCTGGATCCTGTGCTGCAGTTTCTGAGATTCTCTCTGCTCCACTCTCAATTTAGAGGGTGCTGTTCTTATTTTGGACCAAAGTGGTCTTCTTTATTTTTAATGTTTGTGAGAACTCATTACCTATCACCCATTTATCTTTAATTTAGAGAAGTCTGAAGTATTGTCAGAGAAGGCAACAGCACCCCACTCCAGTACTTTGCCTGGAAAAATCCCATGGATGGAGGAGCTTGGCAGGCTGCAGTCCATGGGGTCACTAAGAGTCAGACACGACTGAGCAACTTCACTTTCACTTTTCACTTTCATGCACTGGAGAAGGAAATGGCAATCCACTCCAATGTTCTTGCCTGGAGAATCCCAGGGGCAGGGGAGCCTGGTGGCTGGCGTCTATGGGGTCGCACAGAGTCGGACACGACTGAAATGACTTAGCAGCAGCAGAAGTACTGTATCAGGTTCCTAGATGTCTCTTATAGATACTTATAAAACTCCACTTAACACAGGACTTCCCAGGTGGCCAGTGGCAAAGAATCCACCTACCAATGCAGGAGATGCAGGAGACATGGGTTTGATCCCTGGGTCTGGAAGGTCTCCTGAAGGAGTAATGGCAACCCACTCAAGTATTCTTGCCCGGGAAATCCCATGGACAGAGGAGCCTTTTAAGTCACTTCAGCCGCCTGCGACTCTGTGCAACCCCATAGAGGGCAGCCCACCAGGCTCCCCCGTCCCTGGGATTCTCCAGGCAAGAACAATGGAGTGAGTTGCCATTTCCTTCTCCAATGCATGAAAGTGAAAAGTGAAAGTGAAGCCGCTCAGTTGTGTCCGACTCTCCGTGACCCCATGGACTGCAGCCCACCAGGCTCCTCCGTCCATGGGATTCTCCAGGCAAGAACCCTGGAGTGGATTGCCATTTCCTTTTCCAATGCGTGAAAGTGAAGTCGCTCAGTCGTGTCCGACCCTCAGCGACCCCACGGACTGCATCCTTCCAGGCTCCTCCGTCCATGGAATTTTCCAGGCAAGAATACTGGAGTGGGGTGCCATTGCCTTCTCCGTTTAAAGAAAGTGAAAGTGAAGTCGCTCAGTCGTGTCCGACTCTTTGCGACCTGGTGGACTGTAGCCCATTAGGTTCCTCCGTCCATGGGATTCTCCAGGCAAGAATATCGGAGTGGGTTGTCATTTCCTTCTCCAGGGGAATCTTCCCGACCCAGGGATCGGACTCAGGTCTCCTACATTGCGAGCAGACGCTTTAACCTCTGAGCCACCAGGGAAGCCCAGCGGGCTACAAATCCACCGGGTTGCAAAGAGTCGGACCAACTGAGCGCTGGAACTGAGCGCTGGAACGTGAGTGCACACACGCGCGCGCGCACGCACACACACACACACACACACACCACTTAACACAGAAAAGGACCATAAGGATATAAACATCACCTGATGTAATTGTGAACCCAATTGAAAGTATTTCTATATTCAGTGGCCATCACAAATAGCCACATCCTAACAGTAACATCTTCAATCTTTATTTTGACCAGAGATATAAAAAACCTTAGTAAGGTCAGAGGGGTTATGTATTACTGTTCTATAGCAATTTCAAGATTTCTGGCATAGGCTTAATGGTGAAATGATATCCTGTGTGACAAACCAAGGCAAATTGCTTCTTTGAAATCTGAATTAAAACATCAGTGTTGACTTTTTGAAAATTTCATCAAATGCAATTTAGGTTACTTTAAACTTACAAATAGTACTCAGAAGGAATTGTCACATGGAAGAGAAATATAAGCCTGGAGCACTTTAATTAGCTATTTTCACAACTGACTTAAGAATCAACATTTACATAGTGAGATATATTTTTCAGGAAATGTCACAAAGTGAAATAATTATGTGTCAGTAGTCTCAATTTCTGAAATAACTGAATGCTTCCTTTTTCCAAGTTAAGGACTTTTCAAGAAAGAGTTGAATAAGTATACAACCCCAACCAGATGTTACTTAATCTCTCTGAAAGACTGCTGCTGCTGCTAAGTCACTTCAGTCGTGTCCGACTCTGTGTAACCCCATAGATGGCAGCCCATCTGGCTCCCCCGTCCCTGGGATTCTCCAGGCAAGAAGACTGGAGTGGGTTGCCATTTCCTTCTCCAATGCATGAAAGTGAAAAGTGAAAGTGAAGTTGCTCAGTTGTGTCTGACTCTTAGCGACCCCATGGACCGCAGCCTACCCAGGCTCCTCCGTCCATGGGATTTTCCAGGCAAGAGTACTGGAGTAGGGTGTCGTCGCCTTCTCTGCTCTGAAAGACTAGTCAGTAACAATTCTTTTCATTCCTGATTGCTTGTCTGGTTGACAAGATTTTTCCAAATTCTTCTTGGATCTTAAGAAACAAAAAAGGGATGGAGGGGTGCATAAAATCTGTTACTTCCTGCCATTAAGCGAGACAGTTTGCTTTTGGTTTTTCAGATTTAATTCATATACATTTTCCTAATGTATCAAGTGGACTGGACTCACCTCATGGCTCTAGCTTCACCTCTAGGCAAAGTATTTTAGTATCAATTTCCCCCATTTCTGTGGATTTATTTGAATCAAAACCAAGCTTTGAATTCACTTTTGATGTTGCTGACTGCAAATTTCTAATAATCCACCTCTTCAACAACTCTTCCTTTTTTTCTTACACCCAAGACACCTATTTTTTTTTTTTTTTTATTATTTCTTTGGCCGCTTGGGATGAGGAACCTGGTGGACTACAGTCCATGGAGGTTGCATAGAGTCGGACATGACTGAGCATGCGCACATGTTCCAAAAGCAATGCATTTGCACATCTTTTTTTTTTAAAAAATCACATTTTATTTGTTTGTTGTTGTTATTATTTGGGCTTTCCTGGTGGCTGAGCTGGTAAAGAATCTGCTGGCAATGTGGGAAACCTGGGTTCGATCCCTGGGTTGGGAAGATCCCCTGGAGAAGGGAATGGCTGCCCACTCCAGTATCCTGGCCTGGAGAATTCCATGGACTATAGTCCATGGGGTCAGAAAGAGTTGGACACAACTGAGCGACTTTCACTTTCATTATTATTTATTTTTGCTGGGCTGAGTCTTTTTTTTTTTTTAATTTTTAAAATTTTTTTTTTCATCTCAGGTGTACATGAGTTCCCAATCTTGAACCACCCTCCCCCGCCCCCGCCCCCCGGGCTGAGTCTTAATTACAGCACACTGGATCTTTACTTCTGACATGTGGGATCTAGTTCCCTGACCAGGGATTGAACCCAGGTTCCCTGCACTGGGAGAGCAAAGTCTTAGGCAATGGACCATCAGGGAAGTCCTGCACATCTTTTTAAGATGGTGCTTCTACAGGTGACTGAGGTCAGCTGTGTACATTGATTTTTTTGAAGTTTCAGTTTCAGAATGGAATGTTCTCTTACCTGAGAGCATACACTTGGAGTTCAGTGAACCGATTCCTGCTGACACAATGCAATAAGAGGAAGTCTTCACCAAAATCTCAATCAAACAACAATTTCCTAGTAGTAGTTATTTGAAATGTTCCATTTTCTTCAATAGATATTAATGAAATTATGTGCTACATTCAAGATTAATAGAGATAAATCCATTAATTTTCAAATAGAGTTATCTTAAATATTGAAGCTCTGTAAATGGATTAAAAAATGCTTTTATTTGTGATGTCTTACTATGTTCTCTCATTGGGATCTCATTTATCCCTTAGTAATCTTGGGAGCTTTATATGAATGAGTCATCTGAAGCTTTGAGATTTTAAGTTAATTTTCCAAGATCACTCTGTTCACAACCAGTGATGTCACTCATCCATATTTGATTTGAAAAGATTTGTGGATGGTTAAATCTTATTCCAGTGCAAATTTGATATTTGACAAATTTCAAAGCAACATGAAGTGGTGTGTGTATGGATTTTGCAGAAACCAGTAAGCCTATCTCTCAAGAGCATGGATTTTTTAGTAGACTGGACCCGAGTTCCAGTTTCTGCTTTTCCATGTAGAAGTTTTTTACTTTTTAAACCTTTTGTAAACCCCAGAAGCCTGTTTCCTCATTTAGAAAACAGGGATCATAATAGTTCCTCTCTCGTGGAGCTGTGTTAGAGCTGAATGACCTGATGTAGGAAAAGCACACGGTGCCAGGCAGGGGCTAATGACTCACCAAACATTAGCTGAAAGTTCTTTTTTTTTTTTTTAATTATAGACAGTAACAGGTCTGATACATATTTGTTCATTGAATTTACAGTTTTCATATCTAGACTACGTATATCTTATATACTTATACGCAAAATGTGATTAATCAGAGAATGCCTGAAGTACATTTCCACTGTAAATTGCTCAAACCGTTTTAGAGAATGAGAATAGCCCTGAGATGCAGCGCTGACATTCTCCGACAGCTGGGGCAGCAGACAGTGCCGATGTCTTTCTACCTAGGAACTAAGAGTTTTATCCCACTGAGGTGGTGACCGTGATTTCTCTCTGAAAGATGCCTGAATGCCAGCCAGTGCTGTATTAGGATCTGACACACCACCTGACCCATCTAAAAGCAGATAGAAGAATGAGGTTTTTCAAAGGTCACTTTGAAACCATGCAAAGTGTTTTACGTGTTTTTGCTATGGCTGAAGATTTTGTTTAAGACAGTTGTAACAAACGCAACACAAATAAAAACGAACCAACAAACAGAACGAAAATAGAGAAAGAAAGGGAAAAAAAGGAAGGAGGGGAGTTTGGGGGAGAATGGATACATGTATGTGTATGACTGAGTCCCTTGGATTGTTCACCTGAAACCGTAACAACATTGTTTGTTAATCGGCTATACCGCAATAAAAAAAGTTGTTTTTTGTTTTTTTTTTTTGAAGAGCTTCTGTCCAGGATGGAAATGCTTGCACTTTAGTCAGTCTTAAGGTTTTTGATAATGACATTATGCCCAGCAGCAAAGAAACAAAAGGGGATAAAGGTCTTAGGAGTTATATTGATAAACTACGTGTGGTGCTCAAAAATGGCCCGGAGTATCTTGTTTAAGCTGTAAAAATATATTAGCGTGTCATGTTATCTTCATAAATTCTTCTCACACGTAGAGTGGGTGGAATTCCCAAATCCCAAGGCACATCACCCATTCGGCCGGTCGCTGCAATTCATCAGCTGTTTTGCAGGCTCCCAGTGGAGACTGAGGTATTATGATTCTAGAGGGTTTGATAATAGGTGAATTATTAGCTGTTGGGGACAGGTTCGTTTTGGAGCCTTTCTGTGGTAGTCTCTCCTATAGGCCGGCAATCATTCTCATGGCACTTGCTCCCTCAGACTTAAAGAGATTCCAACTCTAGCTTGTAATTTTTTTCCTAGTGAAATTTCGTTAGTGGTTAATTATGACTGGTAGAGCTGTCCGGAAGTTCAGCAAGTGTGTGGAGTTCAAACATGTCACATTCTAATCAGTCTCATGATGAAACAGCCCTGGGGATTCTTTGTCACCATGTTTATACACATTTGTACTCCTTTCTTCCATAGAGGATCACGTGTTGAACTTGAGATTTTGACCTTTATGGAAAACAAAAAGACTCTTAGAACTTATTACTTCTTACATTGAGCAGTTTTACTTTTTGATCTTTGAGTATTTCTGCAGCATCTAACTTAGACAAGGATGCAAGAAATTAAATGCTCTTTTAAATGTTGTAGATCAGGCCAGATGAACCCAAAGTGTGCTTAAGCCTCTTGGTTCCTTTCTAAAAGCTTTCTAAGGAAGCCAGATCAGCCAGGGCAGATTAAGCAGAATCATCTTCTTTTTCAAAGGTGTATATTTGTGGAAAACTAAAAGGAGACAAACCACCCAGGAATGTCATAAAGTTCTCAATAAATTTTCAAAGTTCCAAATTACAGTTTTAGAAGAGTTTCTTCACATTTAGGTAGGATTTTAGTTCACACGTTGCCATCAATTCCAAAGTTAGCTTGACTACTAAAATATTAATCACTTGCATTTCTTTCAGTGGGGGTTGGAAGATATGCAAATAACGAAGGATTTTCAAAAAGTTAAGACAAAATATAGTTGCCTGTGTGCTCAGTTGCTTAGTTGTGTCAGACTTTTTGTGACCCTTGGGCTGCAGCTAGCCAGGCTCCTCTGTCCATGGAATTTTCCAGGTAAGAATACTAGAGTGGGTTGCCATTTCCTTCTCCAGGGGATCTTCCTGACCCAGGGATTAAACCCACATCTCCTGCATCTTCCTGCACTGACAGGTGAATTCTCTACCAGTGAGCCAACTGGAAGGCCCCCAGATATAGTTGCATTGAAATAATTAGGTAATTAAACACAAAAATTATGCTGAAACCAAAGTTTTTGCTAGGAATACATTGTTATCAGAATTTTGTGCTGTTTTTTTGTCTCTAATTTTCTGAAAACTGGGTTTTTCAGAAAACCATATCTATAATTTCATAACTGGGGGACACACAGAGGAGAATATCAAACCTGAATTAAAGATGGAGAAATGGTCCCAATGGCAGAAGTCCCAAGTGACATTTGCATCTACAGCAAACATTCTAGAATGCTGAAGTCGATTTAGAATGTTTTCTAAAGCACTTTTTGTTTTTGCTGTGTCAGATATTTTTTTGGTGAGGGACATTTCTGTTTCAGCAAAGAATTATGTGGCTGAATTATCAGGAGTGTGATTCAGGACCTGAAAGATATTTGTTTATATGCTATTGAAGGCTCATAATTGAAATGCGGTATGAGTCACAGACATTATGTATTCAACAGTTATGTGAATTATTTCTGATAAGTTATTTTGAACCCTTTTGTCAACCCCTGTAGCTTTCATGCCATTTTAGAGAACCCTTGGTCAAGGGCAGACTCAGTGTTAGGTTTTCCTATTTAAAGGGCCTTATGAAGGGGACTTCCCTGGCTGTCCAGTGGTTAAGACTGTGTCTTTAACAATGCAGATGGCACAGGCTGGATCCCTGGTTGTGGAACTAAGACCCCACATGCCTTGTGGCAAGGCCAAAAAAAAAAAGTGCATTATGAGGGATACAAAAGAAATCAAAATTATAGACTATATTCTGGAAACTTACAGACTATTTTGGGAAAGCAGCATTCACTGGTAAGAATAGAGAGAGGGAGAAGACAGTGAAGGCTTGAGGTGCTATGGAGTGATGAACTTGGATGGCAGTGAACACAGAGGGTGATAAGCCAGGACTAACCTGAGGGATGGGGCAAGCTGACTAGGTGTTGAAGTTGAGACGTGTCTGGCATAAAGCACTGGAAGGCCTTCTTCCTCTTCTCTGTTTAATTCAGTTGCTCATTCATAACAAGTATGTTGGTTGTGGACAGTGGGCTGGGTGCTTTGAGGAATGTAGCATTGAGGATGGTGGGCATTGGTTCCTCCTCCAGGAAGTTTAGGGTCCAGAGTTCAGCAGGCAAAGACTCCCAGAATTTGCCCAAACTCATGTCCGTTGAATCAGTGATGCCATTGAACCATCTCATCCTCTTTGGCTCACTTCTCTGGTCCTCAATCTTTCCCAGCATCAGGGTCTTTTCCAGTAAGTTGACTCTTTGCAACTGGTGGCAAAAGTACTGGAGCTTCAGCTTCAGCATCAATCCTTCCAGTGAATATTCAAGGTTGATTTCTTTTAGGATGGACTGGTTGGACCTTCTTGCAGTCCAAGGGACTCTCAAGAGTCTTCTCCAACACCACAGTTCAAAAGCATCAATTCATTGGTGCTCATCTTTCTTTATGGTCCAGCTGTCGCATGTGTGCATGACAATTGGAATCTCAGTTGACTCTTGCAGTGGTCCTGTGGGTCAGACAAGGCAGGCCCTGCCAAGTCCTATCTTGTTTGTTTGAGAAATTGAATCTCAGAGGCTGGCTGCCCTGCTGGCATCCTGCAGTTGAGAAGTGGACGAGGTGCTGAAACTAACTTCAATTAAAAAAAAAAAAAAACAACACAGCAGTTCCCAATGGAAAGTTTGAAAGCAGACAGCATCTAGGACTCTCACTGTTCTCAGAAAATTCGAGAACGTTGGGATAATCAGAGCTTTTGTTTATAAATGTGTCCAGTGAGGAAACAACTGTGGCTGGAAGGAAAATTCCACTTTATCTGAAGGACTGTTCAAATACCTCCTTTCTGGCTTTTTCCTTCTTGAGAACACCAGTAGCTGGCCTGGAAGCTCTTTGAGGACAGTCTTGGGTCAGTTTCTCTCTTTGCTGTCACAACTGCTTACTCTCAGTACAGTGGTTTTTTGAACAGTTATAAGAAGGCTCCTTTGGTTGCCATGTAGAGAAGAGACACGGGATGAGGTGGAAGCAGGAGGGAACACCTGGAAGGCTGCTGCCCTGGTCTGAGTGAGAGAGAGGATGATAGTGTTGGTAAGAAGTACTGGGTGTATTGGATAGACCTTTATATTTTGAGACTTCCCTGGTGGCTCAGATAGTAAAGAATCTACCTGCAATGCAGGAGACCCAGGTTCAATCCCCTTGTTGGGAAGAGCCCCTGGAGAAAGGAATGACTACCCACTTCAGTATTCTTGCCTGGAGAATTCCATGGACAGAGGAGCCTGATGGGCTATAGTCCATGGAGTCACAAAGAGTCTGACATGACTGAGCGGCTAACACTTTCACTTTTGTATTTTGAGAGCAGAGCCAGCAGGACTCTGACAGGTTAGATGTGGGTTGTGGGAACTGAGGTCAAGACAAGTGTTTTGGCCTGAAGACTGGAGGGAAGGAGGGGACCCCAGAGAGGATGAGGAGGTGGGAGGAGAAGCCAGTGTGGTTGGAAGATCAAGAGTCCAGTTCTGGAAATGTGGAGCTCAAGGCACCTGGTACTTATTTGATTTTCTTTTTTTCATTCATTCTTTCCTTCCTCCCTTCTTCCCTCTTTCCCTCCCTCCCTTTCTTTTTCTCTCCTACTTTTTCTCCACTTGACCTTTCGTAACATCAAATTAAAGCAGACATACCGGATGTCTATTTAATCCAGTTTATTTTACTTTTCTAACTTCAGAATATTCACCCGCAAGAGGAGGAAAAAAGAAGTTAGAAACAGATACTCTAGTTGTTGAGTGGTGACATTATTTCACTAATGTATTCTTGCAGTTAAATAAGAGATTCATTTTTCAGTTGATTTTGTTTTTTCAGTTTTACAAGAGATGTTGTGCACCTCCGGGCTGTGTTTTCCTTGACTGGTTCTGCTGGAGCTGGTGGAGGGAGAGTGGTGTCCCTTCACTGCAACAGCATCTCTGCTCAGGGTTTGATCCACTCCCTTTGGAAGGCAGTGTGGTGTGTTGCTGAGTCTATGTCAATTCCAACTTGGTAAAGAGTGTCAAACACCTTCAAAAGTTCATTATGAGGATAGAGCATATGAAATATGAATTCTTAACATTATACACTGTCCTGACCCTTTCACTGAAGTATAGGCGTTTTGAAACTTAGGACTCTACACTAATTCTTTCATGTCGTTAGGGTACTGTTCTTTGATAAGCAACTTTATTGCACTGAATTACAAGCAAGCATGGATCTATTTAAGCCACTTAATATTCAAGTACAGGATAAGACAATGAGCGTGTCTGAGATTGAATATTTCTGAAAATATCTTTAGTAACTTGTAATCACAAAAAGCATGTTTTATGGATATGGCCATGTTAAGACACTCCAGGACTTTCTTTTATCTTTATTATATTAAAAATCCTTTCTTTGAAAAGCATTTTAATTTTTTAAACAGGTATAATTCAGTAGCACTCATGCTAACTTTTGATTCAATTACTTGAAGCAAAAATAATTGCATCTTAGCACATGAGTTGAGATGACCAGTTTTTATTTCATACTTTTAAACTTCAAATCCTGAGAATCTCAACATTGCCAGGGATATGCAATTTAATTTTCACTATGTGCTTAAGTTGGAAAATATCCACTAGAAAAAAATGCATTAAGAAAGTACAACTCCAACTAGGAAATGTAACAGGAAAGAAGCAGGATCACAGAGACAGAGAACAGTCTGGTAAACAGTGGGGAGGGGAGGGGCAACACAGCAGAAGGGGGTTAAGAGGTACAAACTACCATGTATAAAATAAGCAATGAAGCTGTAGTATGCAACATGGAGAATATGCCCAATATTTTATAATAACTATAAATGGAGTATAACAGCAAAATGGCTATAAAAGCAAAATGACTATCTGGGGAGGCCTTACAAATAGCTGTGAAAAGCAAAGGAGAAAAGGAAAGATATACCTATTTGAATGCAGAGTTCCGAAGAACAGCAAGGAGAGATAAGACAGCCTTCCTCAGTCATCAGTGCAAAGAAACAGAGGAAAACAACAGAATGGGAAAGACTAGCGATCTCTTCAAGAAAATTAGAGATACCAAGGGAACATTTCATGCAAAGGTGGGCTCAATAAAGGACAGAAATGGCATGGACCTAACAGAAGCAGAAGATATTAAGAAGAGGTGGCAAGAATANATTCTGAAAGAGATGGGCATAGCAGACCACCTGACCTGCCTCTTGAGAAACCTGTATGCAGGTCAGGAAACAACAGTTAGAACTGGACTTGGAACATCAGACTGATTCCAAATAGGGAAAGGAATATGTCAAGGCTGTATATTGTCATCCTACTTATTTAACTTATATGTAGAGTACATCATGAGAAATGCCAGGCTGGATGAAGCACAAGCTAGAATCAAGATTGCTGGGAGAAATATTAATAATCTCAGATAAGCAGATAACACCACCCTTATGACAGAAAGGGAAGGAAAACTAAAGAGCTTCTTCATGAAAGTGAAANCTACTTATTTAACTTATATGTAGAGTACATCATGAGAAATGCCAGGCTGGATGAAGCACAAGCTAGAATCAAGATTGCTGGGAGAAATATTAATAATCTCAGATAAGCAGATAACACCACCCTTATGACAGAAAGGGAAGGAAAACTAAAGAGCTTCTTCATGAAAGTGAAAGAGGAGAGTGAAAAAGTTGGCTTAAAGCTCAACATTCAGAAAATGAAGATCATGGCATCCGGTCCCATCACTTCAAGACAAATAGATGGGGAAACAGTGGAAACAGTGGCTGACTTTATTTTTTTGGTTTTGAAAATCACTGCAGATGGTGATTGCAGCCATGAAATTAAAAGACGCTTACTCCTTGGAAGGAAAGTTATGACCAACCTAGACAGCATCTTAAAAAGCAGAGATATTACTTTGCCAACAACAGTTCATCTGGTCAAGGCTATGGTTTTTCCAGTAGTCATGTATAAATGTGAGAGTTGGACTGTGAAGAAAGCTGAGCGCCGAAGAATTGATGTTTTTGAACTGTGGTGTTGGAGAAGACTCTTGAGAGTCCTTTGGACTGCAAGGAGATCCAACCAGTCCATCAGATCAGCCCTGAGTGTTGATTGAAAGGACTGATGTTGAAGCTGAAACTTCACCTGATGCGAAGAGCTGACGCGTTGGAAAAGACCCTGATGCTGGGGAAGATTGAGGGCAGGAGGAGAAGGGGACGACAGCGGATGAGATGGTTGGATGGCATCACCAACTCAATGGACATGGGTTTGGGTAAACTCTGGGAGTTGGTGATGGACAGGGAGGCCCGGCGTGCTGTGGTCCATGGGGTCACAAAGAGTTGGACACGACTGAGTGACTGAACTGACTGATAAATGGGGTATAACTAAAAAATTGTGAATCACTATATTGTACACCTTTAATTTCCATAATATTCTATAGCAACTGTGCTTCAATAAAAAAAGAAGAAAAGAAACAATACAACTCCATTATGGACTGACTTTTTTCTTCCTATTTTTGATGATCTCTTCCTTAATGTCCTGACCTGAAATTCACAACTCTTGTTTTTTTTTTTTTTTGTTTTTTAATTGGGATATAGTTGCTTTACAGTTTTGTGTTAGTTTCTGCTATGCAACAAAGTGAATCAGCTATATGATACATATACTCCCCTGCTCTTGTTCCTTCTTCCGTCTCCCTCTATCCTACTCCTCTAGGTCATCATAGAGGACTGACTCACAAGTCTTTCAAGATCTACCTCAAATTGCTACCTAGTGAAACCTGCTGAGATCCTCTGCCTTCATCAAGCTCCACCTCCTGGGCAGCCATGCACTTATTAGCTGCATCGGTGATATAGACACAATTATTGTGGAACTGATTCCATGCAGCTTCGCACCGGGTTACATAGCATTTAAACGTTTTCTGTGCATGTAATTATTCTCTCTGCAGTAAGTTTCTAAGGTGTCTGAAGACAGGTATGTCATGCCTTTTGTTCTGGGTGCCATGTATTTTTTGTTGAATGAAATATTTTATTCATTCAACTAGCATTTATTCAGCTCACTATAAACCAAGGATGGTGCTGAGTACTGGCACACCAAGCTTTATTTGTTATTTATTAGCTCAATGCATTTTTGAGTGTCTGACATCTGTCAGGGGCTTGAGATACGGGAATAAAGTAAATTACATTTCCAGTTTTGTAGATCTTACCTCCTAGAATGGGGAGCAGATCATAAAAAAGTAAATAGCCAGTAGGTACATATTTTTAAGCAATGATAAGGGCTATGAAGAGAATGAAATAGTAAGGAGAGATGGAGCATGAGCATGGGGGTATCTGAGAGAAGATGTTGAGGAAGGGTCTTTCTCAGGAGATGGCATTTGAGCAGAGAACTGAGTGAAGTGAGGGAGAGAACCAAGCAAACATTTGCCAGGAGAGTGTTCCTACCAGAGAAAAAGAAGGGCACGTTCAAGTGCTGGGGAAGGGGGTACCCGTGGCATGTCCTGGCACAATGAGAAGGTCACTGTGGCTGGGACACCCTGAGTGATGGGAGAGGGGGCTCCCGGGAGGTGAGGTCAGGAAGGAGGCAGTGCCAGCTCATGGTGGGCTTTAAAGGATTTAATTCCACACACGCGAGGAAGACACTGAGAAGTTTTAAGTAGGTTACTGACATGGTCTGATTTATGCTGAGATGAATGAGAAAGATCCAGAATTGTTCTAAAGAAACTGAAAATCTGTTATTCAGAGTTCTGCTGCACAAACATTCATAGTCATTTTTATTAAACTATGAAATCAGAAAAGGAAAGTTCCTAAAAAGTAAAAAATTCCAGCTATGTGTATGGTATTAAGTAGGGTGCACATATAAGTGGGTAACTGTGTGAAGTGGCACATAGTAAATTTAAGTAGAAAATTATAGCCTCAAATGTTATAAAGACAAGCAATGTAGACTTTACAAACTGAAAACTTAAGTCTAAGAAATGCTATATTTTCATCTGAGAAATGAAATGTGTGGCTATTTTATTTACTTCCATATTTTTGTGTGTCAAAGTATCAAAATATGATTTAAATATTTTATGTAAGAATATACATTTCTATTATTTGAATCACAGGACTAAAGGAATGTTAATCAATAATTATGGCCCATGTTTGCCTCAGAGAAGGGCATAGTTTTTAATTGGATCTGAAGAGCTGTGAAATAGAAATAATTATATGCTCTTCTGGTATTAAATGGTGGCTTGGAGAAGGCAATGGCACCCCACTCTAGTACTCATGCCTGGAAAATCCCATGGATGGAGAAGCCTGGTAGGCTGCAGTCCATGGAGTTGCTGAGGGTCGGACACGACTGAGTGACTTCATTTTCACTTTTCACTTTCATGCATTGGAGAAGGAAATGGCAACCCACTCCAGTATTCTTGCCTGGAGAATCCCAGGGATGGGGGAGCCTGGTGGGCTACAGTCCATATGATGGCAGAGTCAGACAGGACTGAGCAACTAACATGTTCATGGTATTAAATAGTCAAAGCTACTTTTTTTTCTGTCCACAGATGAAATCTTAGTGCAAGGGCTCTAGGTTGTGATATTAATTTTGACACTGATGTGATACTCTGTATGGTTCACAATAAACTGTGGAAAATTCTGAAAGAGATGGGAATACCAGATCACCTGACCTGCCTCTTGAGAAACCTGTATGCAGGTCAGGAAGCAACACTTAGAACTGGACATGAAACAACATACTGGTTCCAAATAGGAAAAGGAGTATGTCAAGGCTGTATATTGTCACCTTGCTTATTTAACTTACATACAGAGTACATCATGAGATACTCTGGGCTGGAAGAAGCACAAGCTGGAGTCAAGATTGCTGGGAGAAATATCAATAACGTCAGATGTGCAGATGACACCACCCTTATGGCAGAAAACAAAGAAGAACTAAAGAGCCTCTTAATGAGAGTGAAAGAGGAGAGTGAAAAAATTGGCTTAAAGTTCAACCTTCAGAAAACTAAGATCATGGCATCCGGTCCTGCCACTTCACGGCAAATAGATGGGGAAACAGTGGAAACAGTGGCTGACTTTATTTTTTGGGGCTCCCAAATCACTGTAGATGGTGACTGCAGCCATGAAATTAAAAGACACTTATTCCTTGGAAGGAACGTTATGACCAACCTAGATAGCATATTAAAAAGCAGACACATTACTTTGTCAACAATGGTCCATCTAGTCAAGGCTATGGTTTTTCCAGTAGTCATGTATGGATGTGAGAGTTGGACTACAAAGAAAGTGGAGTGCCAAAGAATTGATGCTTTTGAATTGTGGTGTTGGAGAAGACTTTGTGGGTCCCTTGGACCGCAAGAAGATCCAACCAGTCCATTCTAAAGGAGATCAGTCCTTGGTGTTCATTGGAAGGACTGATGTTGAAGCAGAAACTCCAGTACTTTGGCCACCTGATGCAAAGAACTGACTCATTTGAAAAGACCCTGATGCTGGGAAAGATTGAGGGCAGGAGGATAAGGGAACAACAGAGGATGAGATGGCTGGATGGCATCCCTGATTCACTGGACATGAGTTAGGTAAACTGCGGGAGTTGGTGATGGACAGGGAGGCCTGGTGTGCTGCGATTCATGGGCTCGCAAAGAGTCAGACACGACTGAACTGAACTGAACTGACATTATAGGCAACTTGGAGCAAGACAAAAAATGGAAGAAACAGCCAGTGTTTATTGAACGTCTTTTCTGGAAACTCTGTGAGTTACATGCTATGTGTGTAGGTTTTCTTGCCTGAGTTCTGAACTAGATGAGCCAGAAAACAAAACTGGTCACAAGGAGAAGCCCCTTTACTGCTAATGAAACTATCACCAGACAATATGGCAACAACAGGCTTCAAACACCAAACTCCGGAATTCCATGAACATCAGCATCCAGATTTGCCACTAAATGGCAACCTAAGATGAGTAGAACAGAGTAGAAGTTGAGTGTTCTGTGGGCAGCTGATCTCAGGATAAAAACAGCAGAGAAAGGATCTGGGCTTCACTGCTCTACCTCGTCTTCTTAGGTCATAGCTGAAGGTATTTGAGAAAATCCCCTTTAGAGGCTTCCCTGGTGGCTTGGTCAGTAAGGATACCGCCTGCAACGCAGGAAATCCAGGTTCTATCCCTGGATCAGGAAGATCCCCTGGAGTAGGAAATGGCAACCCACTCCAGCATTCTTGCCTGGGAAATTCCGTCGACAGAGAAGCCTGGCGGACTATAGTCCATGGGATCACAAGAGTCAGATATGACTCAGAAACTAACCCCCCTCTTCATTTAGATTATGGAGGGATTTCCCTGGTGGTCCAGTGGTTAAGACTTCTAGTGCAGAGGGTGTGGGTTTGATCCTTGGTTGAGGAGTGAAGATGCCATATGTCTGGAGGCCAGAAAACCAATATGTCAAACAGGAACAGCATTGTAATGAATTCAGTAAAGACTTTAAATGTGGTCCACAATAAAAAAAAAAAAAAAGCTTAAAAACTTATAAAAATGGACAAGAACTGTTGTTCTTCATGGTAATGAATGCATTAGTTTGTTTAATTCTCACAGAAATTTTATGACACAGAAACAAAGGCACAGAGAGGTGAAGTAAGTCACCAAATATCCCGCACCCAGCACTGGGCGAAGCAGTCTTCAACTGAGGGAGTTTGGTCCTAGTTCTCGCCCATCTTGCTTCTCCAATCATTATTTTTAGCTGAGCTTTCTTATCTGAAAAATGACTGGATTAGGCTAGAAACATCTCTAAGAATTCCTTTCAACTTTAAAATGCTTTCATATGTTGGGTTTATTGTAAAAATATCTGGGTGTGTGAACTGTTTTAAACTCCTCAGGCAAGGGAGGATATGGAACAGTATTATACACAACTTAAAATGTTATTCTGATGAAAAGTCGCAGTAGGTAATTGTAACCCAATTCTCTTTTCAGTTTGGAAAACTTAACAGTTTAGAAAGGAGCAGACAGATGGAATTTTGCTAACGTGTCCAAGTAGGAAACATGACTTCACATGCATATTATATGCAAGTTTACGAATGCAGTCATAGGGTCTGGATCCAAGATAGGAAACTGTGATGAAAATCAGTGAAGTAAAATATCAAAATAAAACATCGCATGACAACCCCTAATGGGGAGCAATGCTGATGCCTGTAATAAAACTTGGGAGTATTAACATGAGACATAAATGGCTGAAAGATTCTGAGTTTCCATGGTGATATTCATATGTCACAAAATAAATGTTAACTGGCAATAATTCAAGAAGCGATGCATTTAACGTGTCACTGTTGAGATGCCCAGGTTGTGATCACTGACAATAAATTGTGACATTTTACTTTGTGTCAAATTAACTAGACCCTTGTTTATAATTTCCTAAGAACTTGTTGAGAGGAAAGATTTAGGATCATAATCTCTGCTAAGAATAGAACGTTAGATTTAGGTAACAAGCTCACCTTTGTGTATTTGACATTATCAACATATTTCCAACAAAATGGCTTCAGTTTTTTTTTTTTAGTCTTTCTGGAAGCAGAGAATTTCAGTTCAGTTCAGTTCAGTCGCTCAGTCGTGTCCGATTCTTTTCAACCCCATGAACTGCAGCACACCAGGCCTCCCTGTCCATCACCAACTCCTGGAGTTTACTCAAACTCATGTCCATCCAGTCAGTGATGTCATTCAGACATCTCATCCTCTGTCGTCCCCTTCTCCTCCTGCCTTCAGTCTTTCACAGCATCATGATCTTTTCAAATGAGTCAGTTCTTTGCTTCAGGTGGCCAAAGTATTGGAGTTTCAGCTTCAACATCATTCCTCCAAATGAACACCAGGACTGATCTCCTTTAGGATGGACTGGTTGGATCTCCTTGCTTTTAAATACATTCTGGGCATTTTGAAATAATATTTTTTATTGAAAATTTTAAAAAGCCCTAAATTAATGTTTTTTAAAACAGCTTCAAACCAATATAAGATCTAGCTAAAGTCTACAAGCGATAAATGCTGGAGAGGGTGTGGAGAAAAGGGAACCCTCTTACACTGTAGGTGGGAATCCAAACTAGCACAGCCACTATGGAAAACAGTGTAGAGATTCCTTAAAAAATTGCAAATTGAACTGCCATATGACCCAGCAATGCCACTGCTGGGCATACACGCCGAGGAAACCAGAATTGAAAGAGACACATGTAACCCAATGTTCATTGCAGTGTTGTTTGTAATAGCTANACCCGTGGCGGATTCATGTCAATGTATGGCAAAACCAGTACAGTAATGTAAAGTAAAATAAAGTAAAAAAAAAATATATATGTATATGCAAAAGAAAAAAAAATTACACAGCTAATTGTTCTGTGTGTGTGTGCTCAGTCATGTACAACTCTTTGAGACCCCATGGACTATAGCCCACCAAGCACCTCTGTTCATGGGATTTCCCAGACAAGAATACTGGAGTGGGTTGCCATGCTCTCCTCCAGGTGATCTTTCCCACTCAAGGATTGAACTCTGGTCTCCTGCATTACAGGCACATGCTTTACCACTGTGTCACCTGGGAAGCCCAGTTAATGGTTCTTCTTCTNCTATAGCCCACCAAGCACCTCTGTTCATGGGATTTCCCAGACAAGAATACTGGAGTGGGTTGCCATGCTCTCCTCCAGGTGATCTTTCCCACTCAAGGATTGAACTCTGGTCTCCTGCATTACAGGCACATGCTTTACCACTGTGTCACCTGGGAAGCCCAGTTAATGGTTCTTCTTCTGCTGCTGCTAAGTTGCTTCAGTCGTGTCCAACTCTGTGTGATCCCATAGACAGCAGCCCACCAGGCTCCCCCCATCCCTGGGGTTCTCTAGGCAAGAACACTGGAGTGGGCTGCCATTTCCTTCTCCAATGTATGAAAGTGAAGAGTGAAAATGAAGTCACTTAGTCGTGTCCGACTCTTAGCGACCCCATGGACTGCAGCCTACCAGGCTCCTCCATCCATGGGATTTTCCAGGCAAGAGTACTGGAGTGGGGTGCCATTGCCTTCTCCAGTTAATGGTTCAAATAATTTCTTTTTTTTTTGTCAAATTAATTTGGTAGTTGGAAAATGTCAAATACCTTTATTCAATGCAATACATTTAAATTCTAGCTGATGAGCTTTTTTCTCCACCAAAAAAAAAAAAAAGAAAGAAAAAGAAAATAACCAAAGCAAAAACAAAAACTAATCAGAAGAATAACATTGCCTTTGCTAATTAAATAATGTATCTTTGAAGAGTGTGATCTAAAAAAAAAGCATTTCTTTTCTTCAAGGGTTGCTTTGGTATTATATGTATAGCTATAGTTTTAATTCTCTGTTTATCTCTACTATCGTCTTAAGAGTATTATCTTCCAGAATCCTTCTGGCACCTCAGAAGTACTTTCCAAAGATTTCTTTTTTCTTTTTGGTTAAAAAGAGGTTTGATTTGCCCACTGGAAGTTCATGCATACTTGCTCTTTCCCATCTGTGTGTGTATGTGTTTTGAAATTATGTCTTTAAAATTATGACATGAAAGGGCATTATGATTCTTGATTTCCATAAGTAGCCTAAGCACAAGAATGACTTTTTAATGATACAGTTTAATCTATATATACATTATAAATTGCTTCTAAGAATATGCTTACTTTATTGACTAACAGCTCAGGATAGAGGACATGATTTAGTCAGGAGCAGACTTGGCATATTAAAAAGAGAAATGACCAATGCCGATACTCTGGAGCAGAGAGGTTTATTAAAATAAGTGGAAAAGGGACCAGAGTCTTTTATCTTCATTGTATATTACAAAGTGTGATAAAGTATCTCAACTCATAGCATAAACTAAAACTACATTATTTGATTCCTAATAAATTTGGCTGATGGCTTGTTACAAAAATGAACAGTAAGGACTAGATACAAATGTATAAATAAGTTGACATGTATTCAAAAAATTCTAATAATATCCAGGGTGTAGTGGGTCAGAGATGCCAGGAGAGGAGGAGGGCTGTCTGAATAGTTAGGTCTCCTCTGTGGCTTATTTTGAGAACAGACTTGGAGCTGTTGTGAAATATTCTCTTGTGATTCCTCCACCTATAAATAGCTCGCTTTGGGTCTGATGGCTTCTAATCAGTGAATAATGATTACCGACTGGGCCACGGTTATCAACAGCAACAACAGTAGCATTTATGGGACTTGAATCCTCATAACAAGCCAGTGAAGTAAGGATTATAATTACCTTCATTTTACCCACAAGCAAACTAACACTCAGAGAGTTTAGGCCACTTGCCAAAGACCATGAAACAAGGCAAATATCACTGATATTTATTGTGCTCCTGCTATGTCCTAGGCACTGTTGCTGGTCTCAAGGACAAAATAGAACAAAAGGCAGCCTGTGTTCTCAATCCCTGTATAGTCTTCTGGGGGAAACAGAAGAATTCTTAGGCAACAACGGTGTACAGAGCTAAGCGTGAATACAAGAAGTGTTGCATCGAGGTGCCATGAGATATAGAATACATTCCCAGGGGGCCCGGGGAGACTTCTGCAAGCAGAAAGTAACAGAAAAAGGTAAAAGAGCGCTCTTTCTTGTGTTATAGTTGTTGTTAGGTTTTCGAGTCGTCGTGTCCAACTTTTTGTGACCCCATGGACTGCAGGACGCCAGGCCTCCCTGTCCCTCACTATCTCCTGGAGTTTGCCCAAGTTCATGTCCATTGAATCAGTGATGCTGTCCTGCCACCCTCTTCTCCTTTTGCCTTCAATCTTCCCAGCATCAGGATCTTTTCCACTGGAGGAGGGAATGGCAAACCGCTCCAGTACTCTTGCTGCAAGAACTCTTTCTTGAGTACTTTGCTTGTAAAAATACATTGTGTTTGTCTTAGTCTTCCAGCTCTGTGAGTCTTTAGTTCTATGCAACTGTATTAGAGCTGACCACGATATAACCTGGGAAAAACTCCTCTCTCTGCAAATGTACTGCCAGTTCCCACCCTACATTTACTTTCAGGGCTGTGTTTAGAAGGATACTTATCTATTGTGCCAAAGAAAATATACACTTGAGAAAAACACCGGATAGTTTGATAGATGCGTGGAATCCGAAGCCAGTTGTTTATAAGATCAAATTGTTGTTGTTCAGTTGCTAAGTCATGTCTAACTCTGTGATCCCATGGATTGCACTATGCCAGGCTCTCCTATCCTCTGCTATCTCCCAGAGTTTGCTCAAATTCCGTGCATTGAATCGGTGATGCTATCAAACCAACTCATCCTCTGCTGCCCTGTTCTTTTGCCTTCAATCTTTCCCAGCATTAGAGTCTTTTCCAACATGTCTGTTCTCTTGACATCAGGTGGTCAAAGTATTGGAGCTTCAGCTTCAGCATCAATCCTTTCAAAGAAGAATCACGGTTGATTTCCTTTAGGATTGACTGGTTGGATCTCCTTGCAGTCCAAGGGACTCTAAAGTCTTCTCCAACACCACAGTCTGAAAGCATCAGTTCTTCGGCGCTCAACCTTTTTTACAGTCCAACTCTCACATCTGTACATGACTACTGGAAAAACCATAGCTTTGACTATCTGGACCTTGGTTAGCAAAGTGACATCTCTGCTTTTTAACGCACTGTCTAGGCTTGTCATAACTTTCCTTCCAAGGAGCAAGCTTCTTTTTACTTCATGGCCACAGGCATCATCTGCAGTGATTTTGGAGCCCAAGAAAATAAAATCTGTAACTATTTCCACTTTTCTCTCTTCTATTTGCTGTGAAGTGATGGGACCAGGTTACTATTTATAAGGTTTCAATTTTAATATAAGATATTTTAGCTACTGAAAAGTGTCTTGTTATTTAGGAGTGTTTTAATATTTAGAAGGTCAGCCTGATGTATACTTCCCTATCACATGGAATGATCACATGAATTTATAGCATTCACAGAGCAGTTTGTAGATCTGGCTGGATTTATGAATGAAATATGTCACTTTTTTGATCGATCACTGAAGCTCTAACAGCGAGAGAAAAAAACAGGTTATTGTCCTTCCAGTATCTCTTTTCCAAGAACTGCCCCTCCTTCTAAAGTGGTTGCTATGGGTGCCACCATACTTACAAATGTGACCATTGATTGGTTTAGGGTGGGAAGAAGAGTCAAGTTGGGCTAATCACACTATCCTACCATTTGGCCTCATGGATTAGGCTTGATTGTTCATGGTGGTTTACTCGCTAAGCTGTGACCAACTCTTATCACCTCATGGACTGTATTCTGCCAGGCTCCTCTGTCTATGGGATTTCTCAGACAAGAATACTGGAGTAGGTTGCCATTTCCTTCTTCAGGGGATCTTCCCCACCCCAGGAATTCACTGACAGTTTACCTAATTTTCTAGAAGAGGAAATGGGTACATGCTAAGTGTGAAAAGCATACCTACAGTGAGAACCTGGGTATTTCTATACCAGACTAGAGTTTTTGCCCTACATTACACTGCAACCTCAAAATAAAAGTCATCATCTTCTTTAAAAGTATTTTTCTGGGCACAGTTTGATTAGCAAAAGCAATGATTACATTTCGGTTCTACAATTGAAAAATTGTAACAAATTCATTTCAAAACTTATTTCCAATAGTGAATTTGAGAATACTTTAAAAATTAACATTTTGTGTGGTTTTTAATTTAAAGAGCTCATGCCGACTCAGTTGTGTTTGATTCTTCTGTGACCCCCATGGACTCTATCCCTCCAGGCTCCTCTATCCAGGAGATTTCCCAGGCAAGAATACTGGAGTGGGTTGCCATTTCCTTCTCCAGGGTATCTTCCCAACCCAGGGATTGAACTCACGTCTCCTGTGTCACCTGCATTTGTAGTCAGATTCTTTACCACTGGGCCACCTGGGAAGCCCTCTAAGAGGGACATCATCTAATTAAACTTTTGCTTAAGATAAAACTCTGTTTCAGGATTTCTTGGCAGGGT
This sequence comes from Neotragus moschatus, assembly GCA_006410615.1. Taxonomy (NCBI): domain Eukaryota; kingdom Metazoa; phylum Chordata; class Mammalia; order Artiodactyla; family Bovidae; genus Neotragus; species Neotragus moschatus. The sequence goes on from SJYA01001183.1 coordinate 789,264, forward strand.
ATCATTTCCTAAATGCCGTACATTATACACTTAAAGTTCACATATTAGGTTGGCCAAAAAATTTGTTTGGGTTTTTCTTAACATCTTATGGAAAAGCCCAAATGAAAATTTTGACCAACCCAATACTTTGAAGGAACGAGTCAAATAATATTAACACAAATGTTAAGTCTGCCTAGATATATTTATCCTTTTAAAAGTCTAATAAGATCAAATCAGTAAAACAGACATATGTTTTCCTATTTGGTCTGAGTATCTACACGTGTGTTTTTCCTGGCCGTGCAGATGCAGCTAAACAAACTCTTTCAATTAGTGAAATGAGTTCCTTAATTTATAAAGCAAATTCAATTAGACTGATATTACATAGAGGATCCATTTGAGTTTGACCTAAATTTTGGGGACCTGAAACAGCAAACCACTATATAGAAAATATCATTAAGTCCCTAGCTCTTGCAGTCATGGTTCCAGCCATTTCTAATTTTATTTGCTGTGGTTACCTGTCTCGGTCTGAGCTCTTATTGGAGGAACCAAAATTCACAACAGTGCATTATTGCCAACATCTTTGATTCTCTCTTTTATTTCCCCTTTGCAAATGATGATGATGATTAGTGCTTAGTGATTTGGAAGGCTGTTTTTTATGACTCAGCCTCTGAAGGGCTATAATTTCCCATAAAATTGCTGTCCACACTTGGACCACAAAGCAACTCCTCCCTTTATAACCATGAAAATTTTGTTAAAGCTGGATCTTACTTGAGAGTCCTCACTTTAAAAGTTTTAGGGGTTCTTGGTAAGTAAATAGAAAAAGTTATCTGCCAGTGAATTTTTATTTCATTTTGTTCCCCCCAGATTGAGGAGCTCATCAGGGTTTAGAACAATTTCATCACCAGTGCATCAGCAACTTTCTAGCTCATGGTGGGAAATCAGGTAAGTGACAAAACAGGCTCAACATATGGCATACAAAACTGCCCCTGGTGTTCCTGGGTCAAGATACCTCCCATGGTACCACTGCTATCTACACCTGCTTCTCCCAAAGGCCCTATGGCTGCCACAGTTGATGGTGGTAGTACTGGATATGTGGAACTCTCAATCCCCAAAGCTTTGCTGTGTTCCAGCTTTCACATTCTGTTCAGAATGCTTCGTTTCCTCTGAAAGCCAGATTTTTTAGTAAATTTGTTGGGAAATAACTGAGAAGATGAAATCTTTCTCAGGAGGCTTCTCAGTCCCTCATGTAAAAGAGAAGACTATTTCTTGGGTTAATAATTTTGACACAAGGACTTCCCTGGTGGTCCAGTGGTTAAGAGTTCACCTTCCAGTGTAGGGGACATGGGTTTGATCTCTGGTCTGGGATTTAAGATCCCACATGCTGAGGGTCAACTATGCCCATGAGCCACAATGAAAGATCCCACATGACTCGTCGAACATCTCACATGCCACGACTAAGACCTGAGCAGCCAAATAAATAAATACTTTTTAGAAACTTTAATATCGATGACAAAGTAACCAATGACTATATTAACTATATTAAAACAGGGGGTTATGTGACATTTATATTGAATCAATAACTATGAATTCCTATTGGGTCAGTTCCATCGACCTTTCTGTTCTTTGTTTATTTGACTAAAAATTGGCTTTCACTTTGTCGTGTTTTCATATTTGCAAGTTGTAAGGTTATATAAGCATTCATTCAACCATTTTTTTTCAACATATATTCACTGATCCTTAATCTGTGCTAGGTACTATTACTCAGTGAGATTCAAACCTCTATCCTTGCCCAAATGTATTTAATATTGATCTATATAAAGAATTGGTCTCTTGCCATGAATGGTAAATATAGTTTTAAAAATGCCACCAAGCCCTAGACCTGACTGAGACAGTTTTCAAGGTCAGGCAAGCTGCTTGATCTTTCCTCCTGTATTTTGGAAATGCTATAGAAAAGGTTGCCTTAGACAAGGCCAGAGGAACTCTTGACCTGGGTTCACCCTTTTGAGGATCCCGTACATTGTAAACACCACTCAGTTCCAAGGAAATGCTTTCCCACTTTTCTTGCCCTGTATCCACAAAACAAAAGCCTCCAGTGTCCCAATGCCATGAAGGCTTATGGATTTTGTCACTGCCAATGTCAGAGACAGACACTGCTTTGGAAGTGTGGGAAAAAATACTGAGGTGGAGCAAAAGAAATGAATGTTCAAACCCTTTCTATCAGATAACATGAATGCAACATTGTCTTGAGTCGTAAAGTGTTTGTTTCCCAGGAGTGCTGGGTGTCTATATTTCTTTCCTTGTTGCTAAGGGTTGAACTGTGTTCTTCCAGATTCATATGTTGAAGCCCTACTCTCCAACATGACAGTATTTGGAGATGGGGCCTTTAAGGAGGAAACCAAGGTTAAATAAGGTCATATGAGCGAGCCATGGTCCAACAGGACTAGTGTCTTTATAAGAAGGGATACCCAGTATGCTCTCTCTCTAGCTGTCCCCCAACCACCAGTTGCATGGGCTCAGAGTAAAGACCATGTGAGGACTGCGGCAAGAAGACAAGCATTCTATGATCTCACACATGCTACTGCTAAGTTGCTTCAGTCGTGTCCGACTCTGTGCAACCCCAGAGAGGGCAGCCCACCAGGCTCCCCCGTCCCTGGGATTCTCCAGGCAAGAACACTGGAGTGGGTTGCCATTTCCTTCTCCAATGCATGAAAGTGAAAAGGGAAAGTGAAGTCACTCAGTTGTGTCCGACCCTCAGCGACCCCATGGACTGTAGCCTACCAGGCTCCTCCATCCGTGGGATTTTCCAAGCTAGAGTACTGGAGTGGGATGCCGTTGCCTTCTCCGTATACTGGAGTCTAAAATGTCAAACTCATAGAAGCAGATGGGGTTCCCTCATGGTTCAGTCAGTAAAGAATCTGCCTGCAATGCAGGAGACCTGGATTTACTCCCTAGGTCAGGAAGATCCTCTGGAGAAGGAAATGACAACCCAGTCCAGTATTCTTTCTGGGAAATCCTATAGACAAAGGAGTCTGGTGGGCTACATTCTATGAGGTTGCAAAAGTCGGAATGACTTAGTGACTAAGTCACTGCATAGAACCGGATGAGTTGCCAGGGGCTGGGGGTTGGCGGGGTGAGAAAAACAGCAAGATATTGGTTCAAGGGAACAAATTTTTAGTTATAACTTCTGAGGAGCTGATGTATAGCCTGGTGATTATAATTAATAATACCATATTTTTTTTGAAATTTGCTAAGAGACTACATGTCAAGCATGCTCATCAAATAAGTAAATAAATAAGGAGACTATGTAAGGTGATGGCTATGTTAATTACCTTGGCTGTGGTAATCATTTCACAATGTAAACATATATCAATTTACCTCATCGTACCCTTTAACATCTACAATTTTATTTATCTATTACAACCCAATAAAACTAGGGGAAAAAAGAATCAGTGTCATGCTTCATATGTTTCATCTAGACTTACATATATGTACATATTTTTTAAGCAGCAGAAGTTAATTAACATTGCAAAATGATTCTCAGACACCATGTTGTGTCTGAGTACATGGTGTACTCGGTGTACACACCAAATGTGTACAATTGGTGTGTACACTTCACTAATCTATGACTATCTCCAGATCTAGGAGTTAGAACACGCACATATTAACCAGCTCAGCCTGCCATAACAAAATACAGTCTGGGGGTCTTAAACTGTAGAAATCTACTTCTTACAGTTCTGGAAGCTAGAAGTTCCATATCAACATCCAGCAAGTTTGGTTTCTGGAGAGGAGTTTTCCCAGATGTGGATAAATGCCTTCTTATTTTTTTCCCCTTCTTTCCCTAGCTTTATTGAGGTATGACTGATAAATAAAAATTGTATGTATTCAAGCTGTACAATGTGATTTTTAAAAAGCATACAACATTATGATTTGATACATATGAAAGAAAGTGAAAGTGTTAGTCATTCAGTTGTGTCTGACTCTTTGCAACCCTGTGGATTGTAGCGCACCTTGCTCCTCTGTCCGTGGAATTCTCCAGGCAAGAATATTGGAGTGGGTTGACATTTCCTTCCCCAGGGGATCTTCCCAACCAAAGATCGAACCCAGTCTCCTCCTGCATTGTAGGTGATTCCTTACTCTCTGGGCACAGGGAACCCCTGACCTCTGAGCCTTTGCAAGTGCTGTTTCCTCTGTCTAAGCATCTTCCCAGTCATTAACTCATTCCCTCCCTGAGTTTGTCCTCACTATCCTTCAGGTGTCAGGTTTAAGGCCACTCACCACACCCACCTCCCATAAAGTAAGTTAGATCACCCTGGTGTCTGTCCCCATAGTATCCTGTCCCTCCCCTGACACCCACTCTCTTCACGTTCTCATAGCAGAGCGTAGGCGCTCAAACCATGTTTTCAAACAAATACTTTTGGTTTAACATCCGCTTAAAATAAACAATAAGATGATACAACAATAGAGAATAGGTTATCTCTGCAGAAATGTCATTGTCTTACGCACACATGCCATATATTTGGAGTTTGTTGCTAGAAACTTCAAAGGCCTCTGGTGATGCAGAAAAATATTTTCATCACCTGATGGACTCATTTGCTAGACTGAAATTAACAGATATTGATAAATCATATTATAGCAATCCAAATCAGTTATCATTTTATAAATGGAGGTTCTGCCTGTATTACGCAATATGGAAATACAATGTGGGGATACAGTTACTCTCCAGAAGGGAGAGGGAGGTCATTTTTTTTTCACAAATAAGATTTTCTGGCTTTCAGATCATTTACTAACATTCTGTGAGTTGCAGAAATCAACATAGGTGACACATTTCCTTGGAAAAAAATGGAAGAGGTGACAAGCTTTATCAGAACGAAAGAATGTGCTCAAGGACTTTCAGTCCAGAAATGTCAACTTTCTCCTGCTGCTTCCTATTAATAGAATTAAAAGGCAAACTTTAGGGCATTCCCCCCCCCCCCCATTATATATTGACTGAATCTGTGAAGAGCTATGAAATGCTAACCAAAAGGACAACCCAAAATAAATTTAATAAGAAGCACAGACTCTACAAGGAAAGCCCTTTGTAATGTTTTCCAGGGCATGGCCCCTTTTGAACATTACATTCAGGAAAGTATTATATGAAGGAAACGTCACTTTATGAGGTTTTAGATGAAGCCTTTTCTATTTTAATGAATGTCACATAGAAGGAAATGTTCAATGAATAACAGAGTTTCACTGAACTGTATTTTTGGAATAAACTGCAGTTACTCTGGATTTTCAGCTTTAATCTTGTGAGAAATACATTTCTAAACATCTCTAGCCAGGCCTTCAAAGTTTATTCCCTTCCCAGTATGGATTTTAACTCCCAAGGTCCAGCCAAATTCACATTTGTGATAGTCTTCAGGTTAATGAAAGGCAAACAAATTGACAAAACACTGTATCAAATGAGTGGTAAGGACATTTCCATTCAATTATTCTTAAGCCCTGAAAAACAGGGTGTGTGTGACTTCGCTCCGTTTTAAATTACCTCAGCATTTAAAAACCACCTGGATGGGTTCAAGAAGTAATGTGAAGCTGAGAAAAATATGAATTAATGAAGAACACATTTTGGTGATCGGCCTATAAATAAATTGTTTCTGTAGTTGGCACCCAGAGATTGAATAATGCTAAGGCAAGCAGACACAGATTGCTGAAGTCTTTTAATGTAAAATGTGGTTAAGTTCCTGCTTCCTTTGCTATGCTAATGAACGCCAGGGAAAGTATAAGCTGTATTTTACCTTTTTGTTTACATCGGTGGACACATGCTGAGAAAGTTCCCATGGAATTCCGCTTACCACATGTACTTAAAAGGTCCAAGCTCATGGAATTAATCACATTTTAAAAAATGATTTGGCTTCCCACATTCAAGATAATAGTCCTTTGTTATTTTTAACAACTCTGGCGTATAAGATATGGAATAACTGCTCAAGTATAACAGCATAGGCTTCGTTACAATAAATCGTTAAATTTAATAGGTCTGGATGGTGACAGAGGGCTGATTCTTTTAGATGGTCAGACGTTTAATCTCCTTGGAAGCATGGAGGAAAAAATCCCCAAGCGAAGTTCTTTGGATTTTCTACCGAGGTGGGTTCTTTCAAAACCAAAGCATCTTTTTCAGTCAAGAAGGCACGCTTGATCAGTCGTGTCCAACTCTTTGTGATCCTATGGACTATAGTCCGCCAGGCCCCTCTGTCCATGGGATTTTCCAGACAAAAATAATGGAGTGGGTTGCCGGTTCCTCCTGCCATGGATCTTCCTGACTTAGAGATCAAAGCTACATCTCCTGTGTCTCCCGTATTGCAGGCTGATTCTTCACCACTAAGCCACTGGGGAAAGCCCTGAAGGTGACAACATAGAAAGGAAATAGTGAGATCTTTGAGGGTGGAGAAGTCACCCTATGTTCTAGGAACAGCAGGAGAAGGCATGTCACTTCCTCTGTCATCAACACACTTCTGCATTGTATCTCGTCCAAGTTCCTTATAATAAGCCATGAAGATAAGGCCAGTGGGGCCACCCCAAGCCTAAGAGCTGAGGGGACTGTTGGAGGCCAACACACCACATATCTAGATAGTTAAGTTTGAGAGCAAGCAAACAAGTTGTTACATAAAATATGTAATCTGTTCTATTCTCCTACTTAAATAAGTATCTTAAAAAAAATATTAATGGGTTATAGGTTGACTTTAAAAAATGCACAACATGGGAATTTTGAGTTAAGTTTTATTTGGGGCAAATGAGGACTTCAGCCTAGGAGACAGCACCTCAGATAGCTCTGAGAAACTGTTCCAAAGAGGTAGGGGGAGAGGTCAGTATATATATGATTTTGGTGAAGGGGGAAATACATGCAATCAAGCACATATTTTTCTAGAAGGTTTCTACGAGTTTCATGAAGCTTTTGCTAATCACAAGGAATAGTCATCGCCATGAAGGATTTTAGTGGTTTTCTCGATATGAGGTGTTACAAGAATTGAGCTCATAAAATTGGCTGCTGCAAATATCTATCTGAATACCTGTCCTGCCAATTTTTCCCTGAGCACAAGGTGCTTCATTTCTGTTCTCCACTCTGAACTCCGTTCAGGGGGTGTTGAAGTTCAGCAGTTGCAACAGCACATTGTTTAATTCTTGTAGAGGTAGATGACAAGTACCCACAGTAAGTGCCTATTTGTAGTTGACATATAGTTAATTTACAATGTTGTGTTAATTTCAAGTGTACAGTATATGTGAAATCTAAAAACATGGCACAAATGAACATATTTACAACACAGAAATAGAGTCACAGATGTAGAAAACCAATATATCTTAACAATAAAAACGAAAAATACATGTGAAACTGTGGTTTGTAATAAGACTGAAAGTGGATAAAATGTCAAAAAAAAAAATGGAATTTAACTTTTACTGTCCAGATCTGGGTGTCCGGTTGGTGAGCCAGCACTTTTTAGGTGAGTAATAAAACACAAGTATATCATCATTTATTTTTTAAATTACACATTTATCTCAAAATTTCTGCACATTCACCTGTTATATTGTTATGGTCATTGTTTCCATGTGGATGGCATCTGTTGGCAGCCAAACCAGCTGATGTTTCTTGAGTTCTTGTGGTTCTTGAATAGTTTTTTATTCATTAAAATTTGTTCTGTGACAGTAGCAACTAGAATTTTTCATCAAAATCTAATGCAATACTTAGATTCAGAAGTGAATATGAAAATTAATAAATCATGTTCAAACATTATAATAAGGATGTTGGTAATAATTATTATCACAAAAGCATGTCAAAGTAGTGTAGTTATAAATGTCTATTCCTCCTATGGATTTTCAAAGTATCTTAAAGCAATATCAAGAGTCATAAGGTATCTCTTAGACTGTTCTCTTTAGAATCTTCAATGCTGGGATATTATCCAAAAAAGTGAAAATGGTAGCATGTGACTCAGTTTGTTCCAGTCTCTGTTCAACTGAGATCATAACTTGCTTTCTAATGGCTAGAAAATAGTTTTTATAAAAAGTTGTTTTGGAAGCATTTGGGTATGCATCTTTTTCTTCATAGTCAGGAAATATTTTAATTTCTTGTTGGAATTTCCTTCTCTTTTAATGAAATATCACATTTGTGGCATACTTAATATCAGTTGCTTACAATTTAGAAAAATAATTTTCTTCAATTTAAAAAAATTTTCAAAGTTCTTTTTAAAATGATGTAGCAAACATCTTATTTGCATTGCTGGTCATTATACTTTGCTAACATTATTAACAAAAAATAAAATTTGTAATAAATTTTCCACAGAGAGTCCCAATTAGATTTTATTTGAGGAGCTTTTCAACATAATTTTTTGAAATCCAGTTAAACTGAGTAACATTTGCTATTTTAATGGGTATTCTTCTCTGACTTTCTTGTGCAATGATCTAATTTGAATCTTCCATCCAAAAGAGAAATCATATTTTTCATTTTTTATTCATATGACAGGCTTAGCTATTCTGTTAACAAATTTGGAAATCATTTCTGCTAAATTCAAAATTTTTCCATGTTTTTGTGGTTTGTAGACATGTTAGGGAGCAGTTGATACAAAGGGTACAAACTTTCAGCTATAAAATAAATAAAGTCTGAGGATCCAAAGTATAACATGGGACTATAGTTGATAACACTATATTGCATAGCTGAAATTTGTTAACAAACAGAAGAGAATTTAGATGTTTTAAAATATATATATTGTAAATATGTGAGTTGATGGATGTGTTAATTAACTAGATGGGAGGAATTTCTTCACAATATATACATATGTCAAATTATCATGAGGTAGATTTTAAATATGACACCACCCTTATGGCAGAAAGTGAAGAGGAACTAAAAAGTCTCTTGATGAAAGTGAAAGAGGAGAGTGAAAAAGTTGGCTTAAAGCTCAACATTCAGAAAACGAAGATCATGGCATCTGGTCCCATCACTTCATGGCAAATAGATGGGGAAATAGTGGAAACAGTGTCAGACTTTATTTTTCTGGGCTCCAAAATCGCTGCAGATGGTGACTGCAGCCAAGAAATTAAAAGACGCTTACTCCTTGGAAGCAAAGTTATGACCAACCTAGATAGCATATTCAAAAGCAGAGATATTACTTTGCCAACAAAGGTCTGTCTAGTCAAGGCTATGATTTTTCCAGTGATCATGTATGGATGTGAGAGTTGGACTGTGGAGAAAGTTGAGTGCTAAAGAATTAATGCTTTTGAACTGTGGTGCTGGAGAAGAGTCTTATGAGTCCCTTGGACTGCAAGGAGATCCAACCAGTCTATCCTAAAGGAGATCAGTCCTGGGTGTTCATTGGAAGGACTGATGTTGAAGCTGAAACTTCAGCTGATGCAAAGAGTTGACTCATTGGAAAAGACTCTGATGCTGGGAAGGATTGGGGGCAGGAGGAGAAGGGGACGACAGAGGATGAGATGGCTGGATGGCATCACGGACTCGATGGACATGAGTTTGGGTAAACTCCGGGAGTTGGTGTTGGACAGGGAGGCCTGGCGTGCTGCAATTCATGGGGTTGCAAAGAGTTGGACACGACTGAGTGACTGAACTGAAATGAACTGAACTGAACTGAGACTTTAAATATCTCACAGTTTTGTTAACTACACCTCCATAAAGCTGAAAGAAGAGCTGCAGTAAGCATCACTGTGCTTATCTTAGACCCATGATAGCATCTTTTATATTCTTTTAAGAATATTATAACAACGCGGTGTATTCCATTCTGTATTTACTTATTTGTTAAAAATATCAGCTCTTTGTCATTTATTCTTGTTTTTCAGTTTGGTATTTGCTAAGTTTATATGCATATAACATTTCGTGTTCTTTTTGGAGATAGTTTTATGTGTTTATTTTTGCCCGCATAGGTCTTCATTGTTGCACAGTCTTTTCTCTAGTTGCAGAGAGTGGGGGCTACTCTCCAGTTGTGGTGTGCAGCCTTCTCATTGCAGTTGCTTCTCTTGTTGTGGAGCACAGGCTTTACAGGCTTCAGTAGCTGCGGCTCCCAGGCTCTGGAGCACAGGCTCAATAGCTGTGGTTCACAGGCTTAGCTGCTCCATGGCATGTGGGATCTTCCCGGACCAGGGATCGAACCTATGTCTTCTGCTTGAGAGGTGGATTCTTTACCACTGGGCCACCAGGGAAGTCCTGACATTCATGTTCTTTTAATCAAGAATGTATGTCCAGTCATGAGTATCTGCATTGGCCAAAACCAATTACGAATGTTGGTTAAGAAACACAGAACAGAGGTAACTAGATACTTAGAATTTAGAATATAACAGCTTTTTTCCCAGTGTGAAAGAATTTGGGTTCAGAGTGAAAGATATGGAGCACAGAGGGTTTATGCAGTGAAGCTACTCTGTATGATACAGTAATGATGATACATGTCATTACACATTCGTCCAAACCTACAGAACGTATAATACCAAGCACGAACCCTGACATCAACTCTAGACTTGTAGCCATAATGATGTGTCAGTCCATTATAACAAGCATAGCACTTAGATGGGGGCATTGATGGTGGGGGAGGCTGTGTATGTTCACAATAGAAAATCTCTGTACTTCTATTTTGCTGTGAACCTAGAACTGCTCTTAAAAATAGCCTATAAAAAAATGAAGTATAAATTTTCTTCCACATTTATCCAATGGAAAACTGTAATCACTGATTTGAATCAGATTGTGCTTTGCTAGAAATATTCTCATTTGTGTTGGGCTATGACAGTCATTTTCCAGAATCATCATCCAATAAACAGAGTTGAGTTCCAGAGGTTTTGACTTTTCTTACCCAATATGTAGATTTTATGAATGTAGTTTTCTTCAACCTCTAACAAGCATGCCAGAGTTCGATTTGCTGCTTCTGAATCATGAATCTGATAGGAATAATTTTCTCTTTCACTTTCATTGTTTGGATCAGTGGTTACAGCTTTGTTTGTTGAGAATCTGACACAGCAGCCATTGTAGTTGACCACTTCCAGTTGTGGACTTGATGAGAAAAAATTTCCTTGTGTCTTGTCATTACATCCTATTTAAATCAAGAATTTCCTGCTTGCATATTTTATGTGGGCCATACTGTACATAAATCTGCTCACTTTCCTGGCTTCCGGTTATTTAAATTTGAAGCACTAATTTGAAAATTTTCTCTCTCTTATTGCTTTTTAGCTTTTATCCTATTTTAAGATCTACCTTTGTAGTTTATAGTTTTTCTTTAATTTTTTATTTATTTGTTTATTTTTGGCTGTGCTTGGTCTTTGCTGCAGTGCGAGCTACTGTCTAGCCATGATGTGCACGTTTCTCATTGCAATGGCTTCTCCTGTTGTGGAGGAGAGTCTAGTCATGCGGGCTTCAGTCATTGCACCACATGGGCTCCGTGGCTGTGGTACACAGACTTAGTTGCTCAGAGTCATGTGGAATCTTCCTGGACCTGGGATCAAACTGGTGTCTCCTGCATTGGCAAGCAGATTATTTTCCACTGAGCCACCCAGAAGGCCCCTGTATTTTATATGTTTATCATGATTCAAGTTGTACACATTCTTAGTGATCTAAAGTAAGCGTCAGCATGCTTTATCTTTAACAGATCGGATAGTAATTCTTCTTTTGGCCTTGTGGTCACACAGTATCTGTAGCAAATTACTCAAATCTGATGTTGTAGCATGTAAAGAGCCATAAACAACACACATAAAAATAGAATGGAGGTAGCACAGCAAAACTTCATATAAAACAAAGACAGATCAGATTGGCCTCACAAGTGGCAGCTTCGGTGGCAGTGCTGTGGTGTCCACAGCGGGGGAGTAATTTAGGGCAGTGTGGCACTGGAGATGGTGTGATAGAAAAGGCTGGTAAGGGTTGCAGGAGGTGGCTGCAGCTCCTGGCCCAGCAAGGAGAGGCCCTGTGATCTCACCCATGGTGGCCTCCATGCCTTCTCTCAGGGAGCTTGCCAGGAGCTTCTGCTGCAGGACAGAAGAGGGAACTGATAACAGACAATGTCTGTGGAGGGTTTTCACAAGCCATGCTTCAATAGGCGTTAATACTCACTCCTTGCACCAAGTCTTGGAATAATAATACTGTTATTATCACCTAGGGTTTCTCAAGTGGCTCAGTGGTAAAGAATCCATCTGCCTGCAATGTTCAGTTCAGTCCAGTTCAGTCGCTCAGTCATGTCCAGCTCTTTGCGACCCCATGGACTGCAGCACCCAAGGCTTCCCTGTCCATCACCAACTCCTGGAGTTTGTTCAGACTCATGTGCATTGAGTCGGTAATGCCATCCAACCATCTTATCCTCTGTCATCCCCTTCTCCTTCTGCCCTCAATCTTTCCCAACATCAGGATCTTCTCCAAGGAGTCAGTCATTCGCATCAGGTGGCCAAAGTATTGGAGCTTCAGCTTCAGCATCAGTCCTTCCAATGAATATTCAGGACTGATTTCCTTTAGGATTAACTGGTTTGATCTCCTTGCTGTCCAAGGGACTCGAAAGAGTCTTCTCCAACACCACAGTTCAAAAGCGTCAGTCCTTTGGTGTTCAACTTTCTTTATATTCTGCCTCTCACATCCATACACGACTACTAGAATAACCATAGCTTTGACTATATAGACCTTTGTCGGCAAAGTGATGTCTCTGCTTTCTAATATGCTGTCTAGGTTTGTCATAGCTTTCCTTCCAAAAAGCAAGCGTCTTTTAATTTCAAGGCTGCAGTCACCATCTGCAGTGATTTTGGACCTTGTAAGGTGCCAAACCTGGCTGAGGCCTTTGATGTGGAGACTGTGGTTTGGGGGCTTTGCAGACTCCTGGGGGTTCTGCCTTTGAGGGCTGACGAGATTAGTGCTTCCATCCGGGGCATACTAACAGAAAAGCTCTGGACTGGGGTTTTTCAGTCCTTATTGTGCATCAGAGTCACCTGAAAGTCTTGTTGGAACACAGCTTCTGGGTTCCATCCCAGTGTCTGATCCAGTAGGTTTGGGGTATATCTCAAGAATCTATATTTCTTTCCTCTTTTTTTTTTTTTTTTTTTGACTTTGCCATGCAGTTTGCAGGAACTTAGNTGAAGCTACTCTGTATGATACAGTAATGATGATACATGTCATTACACATTCGTCCAAACCTACAGAACGTATAATACCAAGCACGAACCCTGACATCAACTCTAGACTTGTAGCCATAATGATGTGTCAGTCCATTATAACAAGCATAGCACTTAGATGGGGGCATTGATGGTGGGGGAGGCTGTGTATGTTCACAATAGAAAATCTCTGTACTTCTATTTTGCTGTGAACCTAGAACTGCTCTTAAAAATAGCCTATAAAAAAATGAAGTATAAATTTTCTTCCACATTTATCCAATGGAAAACTGTAATCACTGATTTGAATCAGATTGTGCTTTGCTAGAAATATTCTCATTTGTGTTGGGCTATGACAGTCATTTTCCAGAATCATCATCCAATAAACAGAGTTGAGTTCCAGAGGTTTTGACTTTTCTTACCCAATATGTAGATTTTATGAATGTAGTTTTCTTCAACCTCTAACAAGCATGCCAGAGTTCGATTTGCTGCTTCTGAATCATGAATCTGATAGGAATAATTTTCTCTTTCACTTTCATTGTTTGGATCAGTGGTTACAGCTTTGTTTGTTGAGAATCTGACACAGCAGCCATTGTAGTTGACCACTTCCAGTTGTGGACTTGATGAGAAAAAATTTCCTTGTGTCTTGTCATTACATCCTATTTAAATCAAGAATTTCCTGCTTGCATATTTTATGTGGGCCATACTGTACATAAATCTGCTCACTTTCCTGGCTTCCGGTTATTTAAATTTGAAGCACTAATTTGAAAATTTTCTCTCTCTTATTGCTTTTTAGCTTTTATCCTATTTTAAGATCTACCTTTGTAGTTTATAGTTTTTCTTTAATTTTTTATTTATTTGTTTATTTTTGGCTGTGCTTGGTCTTTGCTGCAGTGCGAGCTACTGTCTAGCCATGATGTGCACGTTTCTCATTGCAATGGCTTCTCCTGTTGTGGAGGAGAGTCTAGTCATGCGGGCTTCAGTCATTGCACCACATGGGCTCCGTGGCTGTGGTACACAGACTTAGTTGCTCAGAGTCATGTGGAATCTTCCTGGACCTGGGATCAAACTGGTGTCTCCTGCATTGGCAAGCAGATTATTTTCCACTGAGCCACCCAGAAGGCCCCTGTATTTTATATGTTTATCATGATTCAAGTTGTACACATTCTTAGTGATCTAAAGTAAGCGTCAGCATGCTTTATCTTTAACAGATCGGATAGTAATTCTTCTTTTGGCCTTGTGGTCACACAGTATCTGTAGCAAATTACTCAAATCTGATGTTGTAGCATGTAAAGAGCCATAAACAACACACATAAAAATAGAATGGAGGTAGCACAGCAAAACTTCATATAAAACAAAGACAGATCAGATTGGCCTCACAAGTGGCAGCTTCGGTGGCAGTGCTGTGGTGTCCACAGCGGGGGAGTAATTTAGGGCAGTGTGGCACTGGAGATGGTGTGATAGAAAAGGCTGGTAAGGGTTGCAGGAGGTGGCTGCAGCTCCTGGCCCAGCAAGGAGAGGCCCTGTGATCTCACCCATGGTGGCCTCCATGCCTTCTCTCAGGGAGCTTGCCAGGAGCTTCTGCTGCAGGACAGAAGAGGGAACTGATAACAGACAATGTCTGTGGAGGGTTTTCACAAGCCATGCTTCAATAGGCGTTAATACTCACTCCTTGCACCAAGTCTTGGAATAATAATACTGTTATTATCACCTAGGGTTTCTCAAGTGGCTCAGTGGTAAAGAATCCATCTGCCTGCAATGTTCAGTTCAGTCCAGTTCAGTCGCTCAGTCATGTCCAGCTCTTTGCGACCCCATGGACTGCAGCACCCAAGGCTTCCCTGTCCATCACCAACTCCTGGAGTTTGTTCAGACTCATGTGCATTGAGTCGGTAATGCCATCCAACCATCTTATCCTCTGTCATCCCCTTCTCCTTCTGCCCTCAATCTTTCCCAACATCAGGATCTTCTCCAAGGAGTCAGTCATTCGCATCAGGTGGCCAAAGTATTGGAGCTTCAGCTTCAGCATCAGTCCTTCCAATGAATATTCAGGACTGATTTCCTTTAGGATTAACTGGTTTGATCTCCTTGCTGTCCAAGGGACTCGAAAGAGTCTTCTCCAACACCACAGTTCAAAAGCGTCAGTCCTTTGGTGTTCAACTTTCTTTATATTCTGCCTCTCACATCCATACACGACTACTAGAATAACCATAGCTTTGACTATATAGACCTTTGTCGGCAAAGTGATGTCTCTGCTTTCTAATATGCTGTCTAGGTTTGTCATAGCTTTCCTTCCAAAAAGCAAGCGTCTTTTAATTTCAAGGCTGCAGTCACCATCTGCAGTGATTTTGGACCTTGTAAGGTGCCAAACCTGGCTGAGGCCTTTGATGTGGAGACTGTGGTTTGGGGGCTTTGCAGACTCCTGGGGGTTCTGCCTTTGAGGGCTGACGAGATTAGTGCTTCCATCCGGGGCATACTAACAGAAAAGCTCTGGACTGGGGTTTTTCAGTCCTTATTGTGCATCAGAGTCACCTGAAAGTCTTGTTGGAACACAGCTTCTGGGTTCCATCCCAGTGTCTGATCCAGTAGGTTTGGGGTATATCTCAAGAATCTATATTTCTTTCCTTTTTTTTTTTTTTTTTTTGACTTTGCCATGCAGTTTGCAGGAACTTAGTTACCTGACCAGGGACTGAAACTGTGCCCTTGGCAGTTAGAGTCCTATCCATTGGACTGCCAGAGGATTCCTGAGAATCTGCCTTTCTAAGATATGCCCAGGTGATGCTGACATTGCTGGTGGGGAACCATGTTTGGAGTACTATTATTATAGAACATGAGTTTTCTAACAGGATTTGATTAAACAAAACTTAAATTTATAAATATATTTATTTGTAAGTTCCCATTTTCTTTTCTAGAATCCATATTTTAAAATGTATATCCCTCTGTCTTTAGGAATAGGGTCCAAAACAGGTTCCTTGCCACTCACAGATTTAAGATGTGAAGTTTTGAAAATATGAGGGCAGCCCAAATAAAATAGTTCTTAATTTTGCCAAAACATGAAATTCAGTTTCATATTCAATGGCCTCTGTGTGTCACCAGTTAGGAGCTGGTGAGCGACAATGTGCTCAGAGGCTAGTGTCAGACCATCTTTGTGTACTAGTCAGGCTGCTGTGGGCTTCCCTGGTGGCTCAGTGGTAAAGAAGCTGCCTGCAAATGCAGGAGACGCAGGAGACTTGGGTTCTATCCTTAGGTTGGGAAGATCCCCTGGGGAAGAAAATGGCAACCAACTCTGGTATTCCTGCCTGGAGATTTCCTTGGGCAGAGGAGCCTGGCAGCTACAGTCCATGGGGTCACAAGAGTCAGACACCACTTAACGACTAAACCAGCACCACCACCACGGGCTGATCAAATAATTACATATTATCATGTCATTTGATCAAATAATTACATATTATCATGTGGGAATCACAAACTAAAATGCTAGAAGGATTCAGGGAATCAACTGCACATCAGCGGAGAGAGCCAGATGGGGAATGTGGTGACCTGAGGACTTACGTCCATCCAGGGCCAGAGGCGTCCAGAGCTTCAGCTGACTGATGCCAGGTAGGAAGGTGGGGCTGCTTTGAATCTGATTTTTTATGTGAAATCTCTCCCCGGCTTTTAATGTCAGTCTCCTGAAGTCACGACAAAACACCTTTGTAAGCTGATTCTGAATTTACTTTCCTCATCCAAAAATACCCCACTATTTGAGCAATAGTAAAGAGTTTAGAAACCTAGCTTTTATGAATGTCAAGTGCTCACAGTTCAGTCTTTTAAGATTTTCGTTTACATATGTGCCTACCCTTTTCAGCAGTTTTATTTTAATGAAGGGAAACAAATGTACTATGGACTTTCATTCTTGGGGTGGGAGACTCCTCAGAGGAAAACTCAAACCAACTTGAGAAAGCCTGAATTCCATGCCACGAGTACATAGCCTAGTGCCAAACAGAGATGGTATTCTCCGTGCTGTGCCTTATCATTACTCACATTCTTTTACTAGCTTGAAAATCATTTTGGGAAACAAATCCCCAGCTGTTGAAAACAGATATAATTTCACTAAAGTGAAACAATTTGCCATTAGAATGTTTTTATCCAAAGGCCAGAGTTACCGAATGACAGTTGAGGTGTTTATGGTCCACTCCCAATTATCTAGGACCATGCTGTTGGACACTCATATGAATTCTCTTTTCCTTTGCTTACCCTTTGACTATTTTATTGCTCGTGCCCCCTCCAATTGCAAGCCTGGCCGACGGAATGGTAGGATGTGGTTTTACTAGCAGTTCTTTTAAGAGGCAGGTCGAGGGGCTCTTGGAATTGGAGCCTTAATTTGAAGTTAGGGTTTTGGCATTTTTCATTTCTACAGCTTCCTGCCAGTCCTGCTTTCATGGAAGGAGCTGAGGCTGTGTTATTTCTCTTTCCAAAACACCCAAGATTTTTGGTGCTTTGCCTTGAGAGGGGAAAATGTCAATCTTTTTTTAGGAAAAGCAAGAAGGATAAACATTGACTACCAGTGAGAGGTAAGGCAAGGACTAGCACATGGAGGAACCAGTGGCATCCTTGATAAATAACCTCACATCTCTGGACCTAGGAAATGAAAGGGATAGATGAGCAAAATCAGTGATTTTCCCACTATGCTCTGGGAAGCTGTAAGTTTTCTACCAGGACTGCAGGTTTTCTACCATGTGGTTTTCTACCACGTCTTCTAATTGGACTGCAGGTCTTGAGATAAATGGTTTATAAGAATCGTGTCATCCTTAGAGGCCAGGTGGTGGTGGTGGTGGTTTAGTCACTAAAGTGTGTCCAACTCTTGCAACTGCATAGACTATAGCCCACCAAGTCCATGGGATTAGGTTGCCATTTCCTTCTCAAGAGGATCTTCCCAACTCAGGGACTGAACCCATATTTCCTGCACTGCACGTGGGTTCTTAACTGCAGAGCCACGAGGGAAGCTCTGGAGGCCAGGGTTTTATCTTAAATATTCAAATGGATTCTATATTCATAAAGCATTCATTCTGTCTCTGCTTCAAGACACTTTTAATAAAAAAGTAAACCTGCCTACAATCTTCCAGTAAAACAGATGCATCTTGAAAGATGCTTACATGTTGCATGACTCATCCCTGGTGCTCTAGCGTGTCTTAGACAGAGACATTGGAGCAATCCCAAGAAAACCCCAGTCCAGTCCAGGTTACATGTGGCAACAGTGTTGGGAGGAAAGTGGTGAAATATGATACCAAACACATGAAAAACCACCTTCGTCAGGAAGAGAATTACTAAACTATGAGACTAATTTTAGGAATGACATCAAAACTAGGATTTTTCTTAGCTTCTGAAGATAAAAGAGAGGTACTCTTTTCATGAAACCTTTTATTTTCTCTCCTCCCCTTGAAACATCTTTGCAGCAAGCTGTCAGCCAATCTTCTCTGATAATGAAACTTACTTTATTTACTATTGCAGTAATATAAAAAAGCAAGGCCTTAAGAGAATTTCTAATATAGAACTGAAATGAGACAATATCAATGAAAAAAATTAAAAGTACTCCTGATATCAGAACACCCAGATATTAACATTCATTTACCTTGAAAATTGCAGTGAAGGAAAATAAGTGAGTTTTAAAAATAATTAAGAGCTTATTCTGGCTTGATTGCCTTCTTAGAACCAGGTTATTTTCTAACAAAGGGTAATCAGACTTGCTGCTAAAAATAATGTGAAGAGTCCACATTCCAGAGAGCTTGCCTAAGACAGTGAGGAAGTTCTGTGGCTTGTGAGACCTGTGGGCAGAGGTAAACCAAAGAAAGTAGGGTTTATGGAATAAATAGAAACCAGCCAGCAGTTATGTGTGGATGAGAAAGAGAAACAGCTTATTAGGAAGCCTGGGGGAGACTCTCTGGTTCCTAAGGTGCAGAAAAAAAAACAATGGAAACCCATTGCCTTTAGAAGGCTCTGAACTACCCAGAAATAGTGATTACTTAAGTGTCCCATCGTTCTGTAGCAAGTAGATGGCTTTCTGCAAAAATAGATCAAGTGTATTTCATAAGACTGTTATGCGAAGACAGAAGAGAAAAATGCCTTCCCAGGGAAAGTCCTTCCAGCGCAAAAGTGGAGCCTGACATCCTGGAGGGCTGGAGCCTGTCAAGCATGGGGTAAGTTGTGATGGGTGAAGACCCAGGTTTGCTGACAGCTCAGTGGGACAAAACCCTTCTCATATACACTTTCTTGAAGAAGAAGAATATGAAAGAATCAAAGTATAGAGTGACTGTGATGACCTAGAAGGGTTGGATGGGGGTTGGGGTGGGAGAGAGGCTCAAGAGAGAGGGGATATGTACATACATACAGCTGATTTAGGTTGCTGTACAGCAGAAGCTAACATAACTATACTCCAATAATAAAATGAAAATAAAATAAAAAGTTTTTTTTTTTTTTTAATATGGCACCGCTGCTGAGTCGCTTCAGTCGTGTCTAACTCTGTGCGACCCCATAGACGGCAGCCCACCAGGCTCCCCGTCCCTGGGATTCTCCGGACAAGAACACTGGAGTGGGTTGCCATTTCTTTCTCCAATGCATGAAAGTGAAAAGTGAAATTGAGGTTGCTCAGTCGTGTCTGACTCTTTGCGACCCCATGGACTGTAGCCTACCAGGCTCTTCCGTCCATGGGATTTTCCAGCAAGAATATGGGAGTGGGGTGCCATCGCCTTCTCCGAATATGACGCTAAGTCTATTTCAAAATAAACTGTTGAGTCTTCAAAAGGCTAAAGATTTTTTTTTTCCCCTCTGAGTTGAAACAGACATTCACGTCACAGCCAGCACACAATTCTCCTTATGGCTTGTTAAGCTACATTTTGGTTAAGGACCAGCTCCAGTGATACTAGTGATGAGGGATTTTTTGTTTGTTTGTTTGCCAGGAGCCAAAGGACTTATGTTTACATCTCTGACCTAACTCAACANTCCAGGCAAGAACACTGGAGTGGGTTGCCATTTCCTTCTCCAATGCATGAAAGTGAAAAGTGAAATTGAGGTCACTCAGTCGTGTCTGACTCTTCGCGACCCCATGGACTGTAGCTTACCAGGCTCTTGCGTCCATGGGATTTTCGAGCAAGAGTATGGGAGTGGGGTGCCATCGCCTTCTCCAAATATGGCGCTAAGTCTCTCTATTTCAAAATAAACTGTTGAGTCTTCAAAAGGCTAAAGATTTTTTTTTTCCTCTGAGCTGAAACAGACATTCACGTCACAGCTGGCACACAATTCTCCTTATGGCTTGTTAAGCTATATTTTGGTTAAGGACCAGCTCCAGTGATACTAGTGATAAGGGATTTTTTGTTTGTTTGTTTGCCAGGAGCCAAAGGACTTATGTTTACATCTCTGACCTAACTCAACAGCAGTGTGCTTTTGGCAGATGCTTCTTCACAGTGTGGAACACAGGGCTGCCTTACCAGTCAAATCTTGGCTAAACAAAACTGTGTCAAATTCACTCATTATCAGAGAAATGCAAATCGAAACCACAATGAGGTACCATTTCACGCCAGTCAGAATGGCTGCAATCCAAAAGTCTACAAGCAATAAATGCTGGAGAGGGTGTGGAGAAAGGGGAACCCTCTTACACTGTTGGTGGGAATGCAAACTAGTGTGGAGATTCCTTAAAAAACTGGAAATAGAACTGCCTTGTGACCCAGCAATCCCACTGCTGGGCATACACACCGAGGAAACCAGAATTGAAAGAGACACATGTACCCCAATGTTCATTGCAACACTGTTTATAATAGCCAGGAGATGGAAGCAACCTAGATGTCCATCAGCAGATGAATAGATAAGAAAGCTGTGGTACATACACACAATGGAGTATTACTCAGCCATTAAAAAGAATACATTTGAATCAGTTCTAATGAGATGGATGGAACTGGAACCTATTATACAGAGTGAAGTAAGCCAGAAAAAAAAANTCTGGGAGTTGGTGATGGACAGGGAGGCCTTGTGTGCTGCAATTCATGGGGTCACAAAGAGTCAGACACGACTGAGTAACTGAACTGAACTGAACATATTACTATAAAATTTGTTCCCCTGTTTACTATTATTGGGCATTTGTAATTTAAACCAGATAGCTTTTGTAAGTGAGAGACTTTTGTGAGTCATTTACTCGGGCTCCTTGTTTATTCTTACAGATGGATGTCGTGACATTGACTGTGCCTGCTATTTGATGATAGCAATCTATCATTATTACATCACATCATAGTCATACCTTAGACCGTAAGAGGAAAGTGAAAAATGGAAGTAAGTTCAGGTAGCATAACTGAATTAGGAGATTCTGGATTCTTGCCATTGTATAATTGCTAAACAACAAGGGACTGAATACTACTATTACTACTAAGTCATGTCAGTCGTGTCCGACTCTGTGCGACCCCATAGACGGAAGCCCACCAGGCTCCCCCGTCCCTGGGACTCTCTAGGCAAGAACACCGGAGTGGGTTGCCATTTCCTTCTCCAATGCATGAAAGTGAAAAGTGAAAGTGAAGTTGCTCAGCCATGTCTGACTCTTAGCGACACCATGGACTGCAGCCTACCAGGCTCCCTTTGGACTGAATAATTACCTTAAATTGATTATGTTCTTTTTCATATATAGGTTCTAATCAGACAGGACATTATAATGCCAGAGGATTTTTTAGGCCAGAAAGTTCGATTCTGCAAACTCAAGTTTAATCTCGAAATTGTTGTGGTAGTGTGTGTGTGTGTGTGTGGGGGGGGGGTGTGTGGTGTGTGTGTACTCAGTTGCTTAGCCCTCTCCAACGCTTTGTGCTCCCATGGCCTGTAGTCCACCAGACTGTCCATGGGACTTTCCAGGCAAGAATACTGGAGTGAGTTGCCATTTCCGAAGGACCCCAATTCCTAGATAGGAATTTTGATGCAATAAAGGTCTTTTCCTTGAATTAAAGAATACAACTTTTTGAGGGGGCTTCCCTGGTAGCCCAGCTGGTAAAGAATCTGCCAGCAATGCAGGAGACCCCGGTTCAATTCCTGAGTCAGGAAGATCCCCTAGAGAAGGGATAGGCTACCCACTCCAGTATTCTTGGGCTTCCCTGGTGGCTCAGATGGTAAAAAATCCACCTGCAATGTGGGAGACCTGGGCTTGAACCCTGGATTGGGAAGATCCTCTGGAGGAGGGCATGGCAACCCACTCCAGTATTCTTGCTTGGAGAATCGCCATGAATGGAAAAGCCTGGTGGGCTACAGTCTATGGAGTGACAAAGAGTTGGATATGACCGAGCAACTGAGAGACTAAGCACAGCACAGCACAGCACAACTATTTAAGGAAGTAATGTGAAAAATCCTGTAAAATTCACTATGGATAGTGATGAGGGTGATGATCTATATAGAAAGGCACAAACTTCTATGAAAAAAATGTTTATCTGTGTATATGTCTTGGTTTAAAGTATTTGGCTGGCTAAGATTATTTGTTTAGGTTTATCAATGGCTTATATATGAAAGGACATCAAATATGCGCTTTAAAACAGGATATTTCTGGCCTTAGAATAACTGTACGGTGACTTAGAAAAAATAAAGTGGTAAAGTAATTGAGGCAACTCTATATGTAATTCAAGCAAAAAAGAACTTTTCCCAAATCACCGCTAACACGCTGGTTTCCCTTGAATGACCCAGATAATTGCCATCGTATTTCATTTGGACTGTGGAGATTTGATTTTTACATTCTGTTTTCTACAGAAGGGGTGGGGAGTGGTGAGAAGCATATACACCTTCCATTACAAAATTTCCCAATGAAAGTGAAAAAGGAGTAACTCACCCAAAAGTTGTAGGGAAAAGCAAAGACCTGAACTTCACATTAAGACCTCTGAAAGAGGCCTTAAATACATTGGAGGAAGGTTTTGCTTTTTCTGTATTTACTGCCTCACTATTTCCATCAATTTGGTGAGTCAGCTGATGAAAGCATTATTGTTAGTTAGTGAAATGAAAGTGAAAGTGTTAGTCGCTCAGTCATGTCTGACTCTTCGTGACCTCATGGGCTGTAGCTCGCCAGACTCCTCCATCTATGGAATTTTCCAGGCAAGAATACTGGAGTGGGTAGTCATCCTCTTCTCCAGGGGATCTTCTCCACCCAAACATCGAACCCAGGTCTCCTGCACTGCAGGCAGATTCTTCACCGTCTGAGCCACCTGGGAAGCCCCTATTGTTAGTTAAATAAGCAAAATGTTTTTATAAGATTATAAATTAGTTTTAACACTTAATCTGTTTTTAGAAATTACATTGCCAGGTCACTTTGCTATCTCAGAAATTATTTCCCAAATGGAAAATAAAATTTTCTGGCCATCTGACCTGCCTCCTGAGAAATCTGTATGCAGGTCAAGAAGCACCAGTTAGAACTGGACATGAAACAATAGACTGGTTCCAAATCAGGAAAGGAATATGTCAAGGCTGTATAGTGTTACCCTGCTTATTTAACTTCTATGCAGAGTACATCATGCGAAATGCTGGGCTGAATGAAGCACAAGCTGGAATCAAGATTGCACGGAGAAATATCAATAACCTCAGATATGCAGATGACACCACCCTTATGGCAGAAAGTGAAGAGGAACTAAAGAGCTCTTGATGAAAGTGAAAGAGGAGAGTGGAAAAGCTGGCTTAAAACTCGATATTTGGAACACTAAGATCATGGTATACAGTCCCATCACTTCATGGCTAATAGATGAGCAAACAATGGAAACGGACAAATTTTATTTTTTGGACTCCAAAATCACTGCAGATGGTGACTGCAGCCATGAAATTAAAAGATGCTCGCTCTTTGGAAGAAAAGCTATCACCAACCTAGACAGCATACTAAAAAGCAGAGACATTTCTTGCCAACAAAGTTCTGTCTTGTCAAAGCTGTGGTTTTTCCAGTAGTCATGTATGGATATGCTGTGGCTGCTGCTGCTGCTAAGTCACTTCAGTCGTGTCCGACTATGTGCGACCCCATAGATGGCAGCCCAGCAGGCTCCCCCGTTCCTGGGATTCTCCAGGCAAGAACGCTGGAGTGGGTTGCCATTTCTTTCTCCATATGCATATGAGTGTTGGACTGTAAAGAAAGCTGATCACCGAAGATTTGATGCTCTTGAACTGTGGTGTTGGAGAAGACTCTTGAGAGTTCCTTGGACTGCAAGGAGATCCAATCAGTTAATCCTAAAGGAAATCAGTCTCGAATATTCATTGGAAGGACTGATGCTGAAGCTGAAGCTCTAATAATTTGGCCATGTGATGCGAAGAGCTGAGTTATTGGAAAAGACCCTGATGCTGGGAAAGATTAAAGGTGTCAGGAGAAGAGGATAACAGGAGATGAGATGATTGGATGGCATCACTTACTCGATGGACATGAGTTTGATTAAACTCCAGGAGTTGGTGATGGACAGGGAAGCCTGGTGTGCTGCAGTCCATGGAGTTGCAAAGACTGAGACACGACTGAGCGACTGAATTGAACTGAGGAGCCCAAAGGCTATCCTAGCTGATATGGAGGCCTCTCAACTGCAGGGACTGCATTTGTTTACATTACAGTGCAATCTAGACTAAAGAATGGATTTTCTATGATAATTTAGCTTTAAAAAAATGTATGCATGTAACTGGTGCATGCCTGAGCGCTCAGCCGTGTCCCAGTCTTTTGCGACCCCATGGACTGTAGCCTATCAGGATCCTCTGTCATGGGATTTCCCAGCAAGAATACTGAAGTGGGTTGCCATTTCCTCCTCCAGGGAATCTTCCCAAGCCAGGGATCAAGCCCTTGTTTCTTATGTCTCCACCATTGGCAGGCGTTTTGTTTGTTTGTTTGTTTGTTTTTACTACTAGTGCTATCTGGGAAGCCCTAAGACTTATCATAGATACTTGAAAATGAAGAGGATACCTGAAAGAGCCTTTCAGATAGTTCTTATTCATCCTTTAGACCTAATCTCAGGGTTATTTCTCTGTCAGGACTTCCCCGATCTTCCTTTTGCTGTCTTCCTGTCTTTACCTTCAATGGACCAATGTCCCTGCTGATAATCTCATTCCATTTTATCATCTGAACTGCAATTTCTTATTTGTATATGTTCCCTACTAGTCTGTGATATGTTTGTCCTTGTAGATTCCATTGTGGTGCCTTCTTTGTGACAATGTATGGTCAAGCAAGAAGGATTCTGGAATTCTTAATTATCTGGGAAAATACATGACAAAAACAATGTGATATAAAGTGAGACTGGTAGACTTTGAATAAATACATGTACAATTAATATCCTTTATCTGTGATTACCTATTGTCATATGCCTCTGCTCCTACAGATTTTTCTCTCTTTTATTAACAAGAAAAAGACAACGTTTTTTTTTTAATAAATGTTGGTGCTATGTTGGTAGATTATGAAGAAAAATTAAATGTGAGTTTTCTCTCAATTTTCTGTATATTTTATTATATTTTCCTTTCACAGAGAAGAGTTCCTAGTATAGAGTTATGCATCTTTGCTTAAGAGTCAATGATGCAAAGACTTCAGCATCCCAACTAAATGTGAAGTTAGTGGGCTTTTGACTATGTAGACATTTCCCCCACCTTTGATTTTTTTTTGTATTATTAAATTGTAATTGCCCATTCTCTCCATCCTCTTTGTTATGAACATTCAAATGGTCAGTACTAAAATTATACCACACATCACCAAATGTCCAGCACCAGGTCCTTATTAGGTTAATAACAGATCTGTTAGAGATTAGAAGGGGTCAGTGTGCCCTTCTGGCATGGCTCTTGTTCACCGTACTCAGTGGAAAAACAAAATCATTAAAATAAAGTTATGCACAATTAGTCATTAAACCATGTTATAAACACTTGGCTCATTTAACTGGTCTTGGTTGGCTAGATTTGTTTGCCAAGTTATGCTTGTTAAAGTGGCAAAAAATTTTGGGATCATTTAAAATAACCAATAATCATGTGCTCCTAATTTTAGTTTTCTTTATAATACTATGGAAAGGAAATCACCAGTAAAATCAATGTGGAGCTGTATTATTGTGCCAGCCCTAACCACAAATATAACACATTTAGAAGTGCTCTCTTCTTCCATAACCCTGGAGATCTAAGGAGGAAAAGAGGTATCAGCCATACGGGAAAAAAGAGCTGGATCCAGGCATGGTGATGTTTTATAGGTATTTAATTTCCCATAAACATAGTAGTATTCTAGTAAGAGACTCTTATCAACAGATGAAAGTTTTATTTTTTAGTAGATTGAGCATTTTAGTCCAATGTGGGCTTTTTTTTTTGGTAGTTCTTTGCTCATTTTGATCAATGATCAGGTCACTGATGTTATTCACTCATTCAGTTTTTAAAAAACCTTTTTATTTTATATTGGAGTATAGCTAATTAACATGATTATGATAATTTCAGGTGAACAGCAGAGGGACTCAGCCATACATATACATGTATCCATTCTCTCCCAAACTGCCATCCTGGCGGCCACATTGAGCAGAGTTCCACATGCCATACAGTAGGTCCTTGTTGTTTATCCATTTTAAATATAGCAGTGTGTACCTGTCCATCCCAAACTCCCAAACTGTCCCTTTCCCTCAGCAACCGTAAGTTCCTTCTCTAAGTCTGTGACTCTGTTTCTGTTTCATAAATAAGTTAATTTGCATCATTTATTTTTAGGTTCCACATACAAGGGATGTCATATGATATTTCCCCTTCTCTGACTTCATTCCGTACGACATGTTGCTGCAAATGGTGTTATTTCATTCTTTTTAATGGCCAAGTGATATTCCATTGTATATATGTACCACATCTCTCCATTCCTCTGTTGACGGACATTGAGGTTGCTTCTGTGTCCTTGGCTATTGTAATATAGCAGTGTGTACATGTCGATTTCAGCTCCCTATTCATTCCTTCCCCTTGGCAACCATGAGTTCATTTTCTAAGCCTTAGTCACTCATTCATTTAGTCCTTGAACTTTTACACTGGAGACAGTGCAATTGATACCCCATAGATGAATAACACAGTGAATGAAGTTGAGGGGTAAAGTTACAGGCTGAGGTGTGGATGTTCTTTGCATCTGTGTGTGTCTGTGGTGCTTGCTTCTCTCTGAGATGATCATACTCCCTGGCCTCCATCAGGAGAGGACCTTGTCCTGGTGTCTCTCTCTGGAGCCCTGTGGACATGGTTGAAGAATGCCTGAGGCAACTCTGGCTGCTATGCTTTGAATATTTTCCCTTTAAAATATCAGAGAACTTCATGTCTGGCCCTGGGTTATCATTTTTCCTCAAATAAGTACTCTAATTACACTTAGGTTTCTATTGATCTTTTACTTATTTTAGAAAGAAGCTTCACTGATGCGTTGCATTTGTTGCTATGCAATGGCAAGAAATACTATCATTATGATTGCTACCATCTGCAAGAAGTGAGGAGAGGAAGAAGCACACATCAGGACTGAAGATTCAGTCCATTTCCCAACCGATGAGAACTCATATTGGGATACTTTTTCTAAGTTGGTCAAACGCATATGCCCAGGATAGCTAGACTTCTCTAGGCTTTTAAAATTTTGTTTTGTTTTGTGACTTAGAGTTTATTTTTTTCCCCCCTTTTCCTCCTGGGAATAGAAATATGTTTTCTCCATTTTACAGGCAAACCACTTCAATAGAACATGGCTGGCAGCCATATGGTCCTATATGAATTCAACAATTAATTTAGCAAAAAAACTGCTTGTAACGAGTTTTGAATTTGCCATCCCAGGTAGTCCTTTGATGATAATTGAGAAGATGATTGCCAAGAAAATGACAGTAACATTAATCAAAAGATATGTTCCCTTTAGTCATTTAATGATATTCAAATTATTAGTTGCCATCTTTTTGAAGTGAAGTCCATGGCACTTGTAGGAGGTATTTAACACTTTTTATGTATAATTTTATAGCAGAAATATGGTGTTAATTTCAAGCAGCTTACAATCTTGTAAACGTTTGAATGGGGGCTTGTATTACCCTTATCTGAAACTTCTAGGTCTAGACTTTGAGCTGGCGTGCCTTCCACAACTGACTTTATGATGGTATTTCAGGACCGGTGATCTAGCCAAACTCAATAAGTGTGGAGTGGCTTCAAGATGGAAATACAACACAAAGGAAAACTCAAGTTAACCGAACACATTAGAATCTCATAAAGGGTTATTAGGAATTTAGGGGGGAAGCAGCTCGTATCATTCTTCGTTTTATCTCACAGATTGTCACCTCCCTGGATGCTTCTTCCAACTCTGATGTTTATAGAATCAAAGCTTTTGCCATCCAGTCATCACTCCCCACATGCAGGGAGCACAGATGGTGTATGGTTAAGACCATGTCCCTTTATAGTTCCTTGGCATCAGAAGTGGATAAAAGGGAAAGAAAAACCATCAGGGTGCGGTGTAAAGTTTGCTCACATTTTACTGAAAAGTAACTGCTTAACCTCTGTCTAGGGAAATTAAATACTCCACAGTCATGCAAAGACATGAGAGGTGCACATGTACAGTGACATGAATACTATGTGGCATATTTACTCAGAAGAAATCCATAACAGTTTATACTGCATTTTGTCAGCTATTTTCAGTAAGGTTACTACTTAAACAGTTAGGTATTTATTGTATATATCATAAAAATAGAGGTTGAACTTCTGAACCGAAGCTTGTGGTTGGGTGTCAAAATTATTGCTGTTGTTTAGTCGCAAATTTGTGTCTAGCTCTTTTGGACTACAGACCCCATGGACTGTAGCCCGCCAGGCTCCTATGTCCATGGGATTCCCCAGGTAAGAAAACTGGGGTGGGTTGCCATTTCCTCCTTCAGGGGCTCCTCCTGACCCAGGGATAGAGCCTGCGTCTCCTGTATTAGCAGGTGGGTTCTTTACCACTGAGCAACCAGGGAAGCCCGAAATTATACTACAATTCAAATTAACAAGTTATTATAGATATGATAATGGTTGCAGAACCATCACAACATGCTAACAGGTCTGACATCTGGAAGGAGACATGGACACATCCTTGGTAAATTTTACAAGAGATGAAAAGGAATCCTTGCTTTCCCCTACATTATAGGAAAATGGAATTAGAAAATAATATTTCTTAATCACTAAAATGTATATATAATGCTACCACTTAGTTCCAAGTATGAAGCATGACAGCCCACTGCAACCAGGGAAGTTGTGCCAATGAAAGATCAGAGGGAAGAGATCAGAAATAAGTTCCAGCATTTTTTCCTTTTGGTAGAGCATTTCCTAGGTGGTGCTAGTGGTAAAGAATCTGCCTGCCCTGCAGGAGACACAAGAGACGTGGGTTTGATCCCTGGGTCAGAAAGATCCCCTGGAGAAGGAAATGGCATCACACTCCAGTATTCTTGCCTGGGAAATCCCATAGACAGAGGAGCCTGGCGGGCTACAGTCCATGGAGGCGCAAAGAATCTGACATGACTGAGCACACACGCAAAGCCTTTACACGCACACGATTAATGCTCAAGGGTTCAAAGGTTGCCAAGGGTTACATAATGAGACTACCATTCTTTCAAAGCTGTTCACCATGAATCTCTAGACTTTCAAACAGTTTGGCACCGTGCGCCTCTTTCAATATGTAGAAGTCATGACATGACCCAGGAAGTTTACTAAAACGTTTGTACTGTTTTATTTAGCCTGGTATCCAGTCTTTCAGGGCATTTACAAGCCAGTATGAATCCCTTAGAGTTTCAAAAACTATTTACATCCAAGGAGAGAAGCATATGAAAATTAGAGAAAGGAATTAAAATATGCACTAAATATTAGTTTAATTTCTCTGAAAAAATCTGTTTTACACTAATTTCATCTGATTTTGAATCCAGACTTGGGGCAAATAGATTTTATATTTCAAAACATAATCACTTTATTATATGACTATAGGAAAGTGTATTGTAATGGGAAAGTTTTCTGATATGGAAGAAAAATCACCTGTCATTGTATTAGGTTGGCCAAAAAGTTCATTTGAGGTTTGTGGTACAATCTTTTTAAAAATTATTTTTTAATTGAGGATAATTGCTTTGCAATGTTGTGTTGATTTCTGCCATACCATCTTACAAAAAAACTGGAGCAAACATTTTTTAGCAAACCCAATAATAATCTTATTCAAATTTAAGAGATATCCAAACTTAGGCTTGGTTCTTGACTTGTATTTGGCTCAAACTCTTTAAGTTTTTTATGACTATTTTTTTGTATAAAATGGAAAAAGAAATAATTTCAACCAGTCTTTTGGGGCACTTGTAAAAATCAATGAAATAAAACGTAGAAAAAAAATCAATCTTGGTTAATATTAGTTTTGAGAGGCTGGCAGAACAGTGTGTTACCAATCGTGTACCTAGTTGCAGCCCAGATTCTTCAGGAGGCAGTAGCTAATTTTCAATATTCCCTGACTTCTCACATCTTGGTAGGAATTTATATTGAAATGAGTTATACGGATAAACTCTAGAAGAATGAAGAAACATCCTTTACATGCCATCAGAGTGATCTAAAATGCAAAATTTATCATTTTTACTTTAGGGTTAAAAATTCCTGAAAGATTTCACCATCGTATTCAAGACAAGTGTCGTGTTGCAGGATGCAGTTTTGATTATCTTTTTTCAGCTTTGCTTCTGATCATTCCATTATGTACCCTGTACTTCACTTATTCCAAGCTTCATAGAGTTCCCTGAATGCACCACGCTCTCCCAAACTTTCCTCCTTCTTATGTTCCCTCTACCATACCCTCACCTCCCCCCACCACCACCCCCATGAATTTCTTTTTATCTTTCAAAATTGCCCTTTTTTCACATCCCCATGTACCTATTCCTGACTTGCCTATTGCCTGAAAGAAAGCTATCTGTATTTGTTAATGTCTGTCTCCCACAAACCTCTATGGGCTCCTGACGTGTAGATTTCATATTTTACATCCATTTGTATCTCTAGAGCCTCACTCAGTGTTGCTATTTTTAAACAAAATTTTATTTACTTATCTCTGGGTGTGCTGGATCTTGGTGGCTGCATGGGCTTTTTCTCTAGTTGCAGTGAGCAGCAACTCCTCTTGAGTTGCAGTACATGGGCTTTTCATTGTGGTGGCCTCTCTTCTTGCAGAGCCTGGGCTCTCAAGGAACAAGAGCTTCAGTGGTTGTGGCTCGTGGGCTTCATTAGTTGCAGTTCCCCAGTTCTAGAGCACAGATTCAATAGTTGTGGTGCTTAGGATTAGTTTTCCTGCGGCATGTGGGATCTTTGTGGACCAGGGATGGAACCTGTGTCTCCTGCATTAGCAAGCGGATTCTTTACCACTGAGCCACCAGGGAAGCCTAGTGTTGCTGATAAATCAATGGATGAAAGCCTGGTATAAAGTTTGCAATGTCACTCTGGAAGCGTCTGAAGTTAGGTACTAATAATAAATGAAACCACTCAAATCTTTCTAAGGGTCGGAACCATTTGAGAGATGAACTGAAAGACAGAGCAGAGAATCAAGCATGTGAAGATCAAAGTGATGTTTTTGTTGCTGACAAAGGCTGGGTTCCATGGTTTGGTATACGGCAATGGTGGTTTTCCTAGTAGAGCGTAAGCATTAGACACAATACTTTTTCAGTCAAGGGAGTTCTGGACAACCACTGACTACCTTCCTACTGACCACTAAATTGATGGCATGACCAGCAGTAGACCAGAACACAAGCATATGGTCAGACCTCAAAGAAGAAGAGGTAGGGAGCTGATCCATACCTGCCTGCTTTTGTTCCACACTCATCTGTTGTTTCTCCCTTGGAAAACAATTGGTGTAAGGGTAGTGTGGCCAGAAGTGTTGCTTGAATGGATGTCCTTCTACATATGAACATGAAATCAGGGGAAAGTAAAGCTTCTCTTATATTCTGTGTGCTCAGTATTACTTAGTCGTGTCTGACTCTTTGAGGTCCTGTAGCCCACCATGGGATCCCAGGCAAGAATACTGGAGTCCATGGGATTTCCCAGGCAAGAATACTGAAATGGTTTGCCTTTTCTTTCTACAGGGGATCTCCCCAGTTCAGGGATTGAACTCAAGTCTCCTGCATTGCAGGTGAATTCTTTACTGTCTGAGTCACCAGGGAAGCCCCAGTTATTAGTAATTTGTCTTTTAATTTTTTAAATATAAAAGAAATGCCTGATTACTTTGAAAATTATAAGTGATTTAGATATGTAAAAATAAGCCTCCTTAAAAGTGTCCTAATATTCCAGTCCCTTTCCCCCTCTGAAAATAACTATTATTCCTGTGTGTATCTCCAGACTTTTTTCTAGGCATTGATACATGCTTAGAAATGCAGTTTTTTAAAATCTACAAATACTTGATAATAACTGACAGACATTTTCTTATATCATATTTTATGTAATGCTTTTTAACATTTCCTGAATGAATATTTCATAATTTATTTTAGCATTTCCTTGTTGCTGGATGTTTAGGTTGTTTTTAATTTTTTATACTACTACAAAGAATAAAGATTTGGTACATCTATCTGTCTATTTCTATAAGGGAGATTCCTATAAATAAAATTGTTGAGTCAAGTAACTCATGTGTTACAAAATAACATACTGATTTTTTATTTCCCAAACCGTATGGACCCTCATTACTATAAATCTTTCAATAAGGTTGAATAAGTTGAAATTTCAATAAGTTGAGTGGGTAAAGCATATCTTAACATTTTAATTCCATTTCCTTTATCAATTATGATGAGTATGATTATGCATGTTTACTAGTGTTTAGTACTTTCCTGCTTATAATTTTTGCCCATTTTCCTGTGATAGTTTGATTTTTTCATGTATTATAAAATTTGATTCTGTTTCTGCTAAATATGTTGCAAATATTTTGTTACAAAAGTTGCTTTCTTTTCACTTTGCTTAATAATGAACCTTTTATACACAGATTTTAATGACAACATTTTCATTGACTAAATCCCCATAGAATCATTCCTTTCTTTGAGGAGTCCCTCTTTTATTCCATTGGGTTTTTTTTTTTCCTTTTAATGTATTTTTCATACTGTTTTTAACTCCATAGTGACAGTCCTTAATAACAATAACCTCTGATATTTATTGAATCCTTATTAAGTGCCTGGCACCATTCTTCCAATCTTCACAACAACCCTACGTGGTAATCAACATTATTATCACCATTTTGTATATTTGGACACAGATCCAAAGAGGTTAACGGCTTGTCCAAGGTTACTGAGCTAGTATACAGCTAAGTATTGCTATCTTTGGTCAGTGTTGTTAAACACTATACCGTGAACACTGTTGTAGGGGAATAGAATGAGTTGACAATTGGTATAGCAAATTGTCCTTCAATTGTATTTTATAGTTGTCTGATGGATTTACTCTAATGGGTAAATGTTATAATTAAAAAAACTTTGCCAGCTCCCACTAAAACTTCTGTTGGATATTGGTTTATTTATTTTCAATATGGTTGTACTGCCTAACTTGCACGATCTTAGTTCCTCAACTAGGGATTGAATCTGTACCCTCAGCAGTGAAAATGAGGAGTTCTAACTACTGGACCACCAGGGAATTCTGTTTTGAGTTTTTAATGAAAACTGTTTAGAAATTTTAGATTATCTTGGGAAGAAATGTCATCATTATGGGCTGAGTTGTTTATAAAATTATTGCCATATAAAGTTCAAAATTGCCACAAATGCAAATAATAATTAAGTCTGACATAGAATTCTAGGCTCAAAATAACTTTGAAGATGTTGGTCTAGTATATTCTGGTATCCAGCATTATAGAGGAATTAGAAGCTGGTCTAATCCTCTCAGATCAGAACTATTAAGAAAAAACTCACAATTTGATGTGAATCACAGCAAAAACCAATTAGTGTGGAAGCTTTTCAATTTTCTGTGAACTACTTTGTTGTGCTCGCTTTTATGTTTTTCCACTCTATAGTTTTCTCTGTGATACATCCTTGCTAGGCAGGATGAAATCTGGCTTCCTACGTGGTACCAGTTATAAAGAATCTGCCTGCCAGTGCAGGGGATTCGGGTTAGATCCTTGGTTCAGGAAGATCCCTTGGAGAAGAAAATGGCAACCCACTCCAGTATTCTTGCCTGGGAAATCCCATAGACAGAGAAGCCGGCAGGCTACAGTCCAGGGGATTGCAAAGAGCTGAACAAAACTGAGCAACTGAGCACAGGTAAGATGAAGTGAGAAAATTAATGTTTCATTAAAAAAAAATTCAATTAACGTAATCTAACTGCAAGAGCAATAAACTCAGAAAAAATAAGAAATTCTTACTACTGAATTGAAAGCAGATTAAAGATTTTATCATTTTGTTATTGCAGAAGCAAGACCAGAATCCAGGTCTCTTAATTATGAGATGTATGAGATGCCTGTTAGGAGAGGGTTTGCTGGGGCAAAGAAAAATTGGAACTTTTACTCAAATGATTAAGGGGTCCTGGCCAAAGCTAATCTCTAGTGGCAAAGCCAAACTGAAATACACAGGTACTTTGACTTTTGCTTGTTCTGACCATTGCTTGTTTAGATTTGGAACTTTCAACCATTAAAAATATTAACCCCCTTTTTAATCATTGTCTGCGTATGTTTAAACAGTATTTGTATACATAAGACTCTGGAATTTCTATTAGTTCCTAAGAACATTTAAAGTACTGATTTACACTAGAAACTCAATTTTTCCGTATTTGTTTCCCATATTCATTTTATCAATCAGGGAATTATCTGTTAGACATGAATTTACTAACTTTGAGATAGAGATTATGCCCAGAGAACTTTTATTTATGAATAATTTGCTCCTGGATTTGTGAAACAGAGCATGAATCTGATGGTCTTACTCCAAGTTGTCCTGCAGGTTTTCATGAAAAAGAAACGTGAGGATTTAAAGAAATAATGACTGTTTGATGAAACTGATCATTTTGAAACCATATCCTTCATTGGCCACCCTATTTCAGTTGTTAGCATGTTAAACAATTTTGCATGTCCATATGAGAACCTTGGGAAGAAAAAAACAATTCCAAGCAAAGTAGAGAGTGTTCATCATTAGTTTTTAGTTTTACTTTTTTAAAAGATTTTTTTTATATGGACAATTTTTTACAGACTTTATTGAATTTGTTACAATATTGCTTTCTTTCTCTTTTCCTCTTTAATGTTTTAGTTTTTTGGCTTTGAAGTAGTGGGAACTTAGCTCCCCAACCAGGGATTGAACCTGCAGGAAGAAGTCTTCTTCTGCCCTGGAAGGGGAAGTCTTAACCACTAGACTGCTGGGGAAATCCTTGTCATTCTTTTTTTAAGAAAAAAACTTTATAAAGTGTCTAAGTTAAAGGCCAGAAATACATAATGTAGAAGGAAAGATCTGACTCTGAAACTTTAGTGTAATTAATAACGGGATGTACAGCATCAGGGGAAGCCTGATGGCTCAGGAGTAAAGAATCCTCCTGCAGTGCAGGAGACATAGGAGATGCAAGTTTGGTCCCTGTGTCAGGAAGATCCCCTGCAAGAAGAAACGGCAACCCACTCCAGTATTCTTGGTTGGAAAAAAATCCCATGAACAGAAGAGCCTGCTGGGTTACAGTCCGTCAGGTCACAAAGAGTCAGACACGACTGAATGACTAAGCATGAACGCACAGCCTCACATAAAAATACTAAAGACAGAAAAATGGCATATAAGTTTTATTATGTGCTAAATTTATATTTATTGGCTAATCTAGACCTATACTCCAATTCAGTCACATGCCCACTGAATGAGAGGATTGAGGAATAAGGTGAATCATCATTTTTGCTTTGCTAAAACCTGTTTCCATTGGAGGAAGCTATTTTCAGAATTCATTGATGTGTATTATAGTTCTGCTGTTACTGGGCAATCAAGTGCAGTTTGGCACAATATGATGTTTCCACAGTTGCTCAAATTTTAACAGCGACTACAGAACCTTTTGTGATCAGCTAAGGTTATTTTTAAACTGAGTTCTAGATAACTCAGAGAAGTGCCATTGTATTCCACACGGTAACTGCAGCAAAATTTGCCATCAAAGGTGGTGCAAGCCATTTTGTAGGATTCCTTGTAAAACCATTTTAGTTTTTAAAACCACTGAAAAAACAGAACCTCAAAGCAAAGGGAGAGCTGTGCTATTTTAATTAGAACAATCACACCTTATTCTTCTAGCAATTCTCTGTCTCTTGGTATAACTTGTCTACTTGTTTGTGGAGGGAAGCCTCCTTGAATACCTGAAACTTTGGCAAAATTAACCACCATCTCATACCTTGACTTTGTCCTTGGTAAAAGCACCCTACCTGTGAACTTGTGGAGCATTCTCAGAACTCTGCATTTATTTAACTTGAAGGCAAAACAGCAACATGCTAAATAATGTGATTAAAGTTGTTAAAAGCCAAAATAAACACTTATAATTATCTCAAGAAAAACGGTGTAGGGCAAGTGCAGTCTCTATAAAGCGGACCCCGTGTGCGTCTTTCAGGCCCTGCCGCACAATAGATCATAGTTAAAGGTCTGTTAACAGACCTCTGACGGCTGAGCTGGGAAGCTTGTGGTTTTCTTCGAAGCCTATTGGCATAATGTGAATTTATGTGTGAGGTGCAAATTGGCAGTTGCCTTCTATTGGTGCCCCTGGCAGAACAGGAATCATACTGTAGGGCTACCAGCAGGAAGTGCATTGCTTTGAAATTACCCAGCAGGGTTTCCACTCGCTGCTCTCGCTGCTTCTGAGACAGAGGCTTTCCATCGTCTGGCCATGATTAAAATCAAAGTGGAGGCTTCTTTGCTGGGTGCCAGTAAACTTAGGTGAAAAACAGAAACAATCTGGGGTTTAATTATTTTAAAATGCCATGTAGGCAAGAAACAAAGATGAAAGCATTTTTGGCTAATCTACCCCAATTATTTCACATAAACGGATTTGCTAAAAAAGAGACCCATAGAGAGAGAGATTGCCTTTACCAGGGACTTCATAACCTATCTCGCAGCCATGAAATATATCTATGCCTCATATGCCGTCTCATGAAATTTAGAGAAAAGTGTCCAAATATTATATTTTGAGGTGAATAGGGAAAACTAAATGTGTCTTTACCTGATTCCAAACACAAGATGCTACAATATTTGAAGTAAGTCTTCAAAACATGGAATAGAATTTATTGGTTAACTACTCACTACCTTAAAATAATTTATCTATGAGGGAGTACCTCTGGGCTATAAGTAAGATTGGTATAGTCAGATCATAAGCTAGACAGATAATTCCCATTATGTGTGTAGTTCCCAAAGCTGGCAGTTTCTGGATTTCTTCTTTTCGGTTTCTTTTTTTTCCACAAAGCATACAAAAACACCCGTCATGAGTTCAGAATGTGCTGTCTCTAACAATCCACTAGGAGAAGATTTAATTCAATTTTGGACAAAACATAGGAATATGAATTGCTTTTATATTAAACCAACTAGCTTTCAAAGGAAAAAAAAAAACCAAAACACAAAACAACGAGTAGTTGGAATCAGGAGTTAATGTGTAGATTCTTTGGAGAATAGCCATATGTGAGTACTGGGAGTTCATGCTTTCAGTTAATAGTTAGTGAGTCCAGGCTATGTGGTAGGCACTATGATCAGGACTGGGAACCAGACTGAAGCTAGAAAATTAAACAATTATTTGCATCTGTCATCCTGGAGAGGGACTGCCGAGCACAGGAAGTAGACTATGTGCCAGGGACTATGTAGTGGGACCGCTACCCCACAACTGGGACTCCATCACAAAGAAAGGGGTGGAAGTTAACATTTCTGCCACAATCGTTTATTTTATTTTGTCATTTTAATTTTTAGGAGTATATTGCTTTACAAAGTTGTGTTAGTTTCTGCTATAAATGAAGTGAATCGACTTTCTATATACTGAATCAAAAATCGTTGTTGTTGTTTTAGTTCCTAAGTCATGTCTGACTCTTTGCAACCCCATGCAGACTGTGGCCTGCCAGGCTCCTTTGTCCAAGGCATCTTCCTGACCCAGGGATCGAATCCATGTCTCCTGCTTGGCAGACAAATTCTCTACCATTGAGCCACATAGGGCGCCCAAATAAAAAATGCTGCTGCCTAAATACTATTATAGTAGACCTTTCTTTCTTTCTTTTTTTAATTGATTAAGGTCTAGTTGCTTTACAGGCAACTGATGGCTCAGCAGTAAAGAATCCACCTGCCAATGCAGGAGATGCAGGAGACATGGATTTGATCCCTGGATCGAGATCTCCTGCAGAAGGGCTCAACAACCTGCTGCAATATTCTTTCCTGAAAAATTCCATGGACAGAGGAGCCTGAAGGGCTGCAGTCCATGGGATTGCAAAGAATCTGACACGACTGAATTCTTGAGCATGCACACACAATCTGTATGCATGTAAACTACAGTATAAGAAAGAGAGAACTTATGAGCTTTTATGACGGGGAAGGGATAAATTAGGAATTTGGGGATAACATATCCACACTACCATATATAAAATAGATAACCAACCAGGACCTACTTTATAGCACAGGGAACTCTACTCAAAATCTTGTAATAATCTCTATGAGAAAAGAATCTGAGCTGCACACCTGAAACTAACACAACATTGTTAACCAACTATACTTCAACCAAAAATTAATTTTATTAATATAAAAAGAGCATTTTTGAGTAGTTTTTCACCTATCTAAATTCAGAACCTGGTGATTATAACTTGATTTTGACAGATACAAGCACAGAAGACTTGGGCTGCCTCTGACCTTGTGAAATTAACTTCGAATTCCACGACTTCAAATAAAAATCTGCTACAAAAACTAGCTCCTACTGGTGGAATTATCTTTCTCTTCAGTACATGAAGCTGCTAGAAGCTTTTGTCTCTCTCAAATGCTTCTCCTGATCAGATTTTCATTCTGTTCCCAAACCAACTTATAATTTAATAGGTGTAGTCATTTTGTTCAGGAAGAATTTCCATGACATGTGTTGAGTCCAATGTACACATTTAGTATCCAGTATCCAGCAGCACCACCTATTGTTATGTTGTAGCCCTTGTCTTAAACCTTCTAAGCATCTGATTTGTTTATTTCTCTAGCAGCTCTGTTTGGGATCCAATATACTACACATTTTTCACGTTTATAAGGGTTGAACATGAGGATTGTGGTGATGTTTCTAAAGTTATAAATCGGTTCTATACATAAAATGCATTTTAGATTTTCATCTTTGGTAAAGAAACTGAATGGAGAGGCTATATGTTTATAAAAATAGTTATGGATAGTAGAACAAAATTTGGTAAATAAAATCCAAGTTGTATCTGTATGTCTTGAAAATTGTCACATTATTTACCAAATGCAAGTGACCTTTTTTCCCCAAAGTGGTTTAAAAGCACTTGTAAAAAAAAACAAAAAACAAATATTGTCATTTGCGTTTACAGGTAGAAAGAAACTCAGAAAGTATCAAATGGGCAGCTATGGAATTTTTCAGCATTTTTCCCAGAAGAGACTGAGGTAGGATCGGAGATTTTATAGAGTCTTTATTTGATATTGACATGTACTATGAATGTGAGTCATAAACTATGTGTTCTGTAAGTCATTTTGATTTAAACCATGTAAACCAGGACTTCCCTGGTGACCCAGTGGTTGTACTCCACAGTCTCAATGCAGGGGACCCAGCTTCAATTCCTGGTTGGGGAACTAAGATCTCACATGCCATGTAATCAAAAAAACAATATTGTAAAAATTTAATATTGTAACAGATGTTATAATAATTTCAATAAAGACTTTAAAAATGGTCCACATTAAAAAAAATTTAAAGAAAAAAACCCCATGTAAATCATGTTAGGAAGGAAACAATAAGTAACACAGAGAATATTTTTATACACATTGTATTGTTTAATTTTGACTTCATACTGGATCTGCTTCTGTGACTTTAACCCTTACCTTGCCACTTTTGTTGTTGTTCAATCACTCAGTTGTGTCTGACTCGATGTAACCCCATGGGCTTGTTATTATAGGCATATATAGTCAGATAGCTGTGATATCTTTGTTTGTTGATATAAAGGAGATATTCCATTTCATACCACCCATGAAATGAGTGAAGTGAAACTAACACATCCTCCTGCCTGTGGCTTGCTATTCTGGGGGATATTTGCAAGAATTAAATGGTCTTTTTACTTTGTTTTCCTCACCTCCCCTCATCTCTGAGCCATAAAAGGGTGTGGCATCCATGCCCCAGGAAGATGGTTATTTTGAGAGGCTAGTCTCCTATCTTCTCAGCTTTCCGAATAAAGTCGTATTCTTTGTCTCAACACCTCATCTCAGATTTATTGGCATATTGTGCAGCGAGTGGAGAGAGCTTGAACTTGGTAACAATATCATATAATCTTCCCCACAACTCTCTGGGGTGAGATGCCTTGAGCCCTTTCTTCTTCTTCTTCTTCTTTTTTTTTTTGCTGTGTCCACTCTTAGAAATTTCATCCGCTCTATAGATTCAATTACCATCTCTATGCTGATCATTTCAAAATTTGTATTTATGTCCCTAGCAATTCTCCCAACCTCTAGAAAAAAAAAAAAAAGTCTATATTTGGAAGTTAACACTCATGCCAGAACCTGGAATTTATCTTAGGCCCCTCTTTCCTGTTAATCTTCTCCACTCAATTTGTCATGACAATATTTCCTCAGTATCTCTGAATTCTCCCATATTTATTTCAGGCCTTATCATTTCTTACCTGGTTCGTTGCAATAATTCTGTTGCTTAGAACTGGGCTTTATCTGCTCACAGATGGTTCTAAAATTTGGGACTCTTAATAAATAAAAAGCTTCATGAATGGTATCTCATTGCTTTTAGAATCAAGACCAAATTCTTTACACAAATAAAAATGGTGCAATTAAAAAAATAAGATCCATGGCTAAGTTTCCAGTTTTTTATCCTACTGTTGCCTGATCAGATATTTAGACCACACAAGGTGCATAGTGATCATACTGGGACAGCCCTACAGATTGCCTCTCGATTTGCAAATCCGTAGACAGAATTCATCACAATGTTAGAACTAAGGATCAAAACTATCTACAGAGATCCTTAAATGATATTTGAAAAATTCAATGCTCCTTCAGGTCAAAAAGCAATTAGAAATTGTGCAGATGCATGCTCAGTTGCTTCAGTCATGTCCGACTCTTTGCGACCCTATGGACTGTAGCCAGCCCGGTTTCTCAGTCCATGGCATTCTCCAGGCAAGAGTACTCGAGTGGGTTGCCATTTACTCCTCCAAGGGATCTTCCTGACCCAGGGATAGAGCTGAATCTCCTGCATCTTCTGTATTGTAGGTGGATCCTTTACTGCTGAGGAAGCCCAGTTAGAAATTGACAGCTATTCTATTATGATAATGAATACAGTCTTCATTGTAACTAAAGAAGGGCATAGCTGGAGGAATCCTTACTCAAGTCAAGACCAAAAAAGACACTGCAATCTCTACTACTATTTAACTTTGGGAGATTCAGCCATTGTCATCAGATGTGAAAAACTGGAGACATAAGGATTGGAAGCAAAGAGGTTAAACGATTTTTGTTGCTGATTTGGGTACAAATAAGGTGCAGCACAGCATGAAGAGTGACTATCCTTTAAGAAATCAGGAAGGAGTGATAGACTTCATGCAATTTTCTTATATTTTCAGAAGAAGTAATAAAAGAATAAGCTCAAAGCTAATGAAACTGGTTGCCCATAGAGTGAGGGAAGAGAATAGGGTGAAAGGCAATGCTGGCGTTGGGTAAATATTTTCCACACCTGATAAAGCAAAATGAGATCATGAAGGAAAAAGAACCTGATATGTTTTTATTTTGATTTTATCTATTTATTTGCCTGTGCTGACTCTTCATTGCTGTTTGCACTTTCTCTGGTTGTGGTGAGAGAGGGCTACTCTAGCTGCCGCGTGTGAGCTTCTCATGGAGATGGCTTCTCTTGTTGCAGAGCATG
Organism: Neotragus moschatus; assembly: GCA_006410615.1. Classification (NCBI taxonomy): domain Eukaryota; kingdom Metazoa; phylum Chordata; class Mammalia; order Artiodactyla; family Bovidae; genus Neotragus; species Neotragus moschatus. The sequence goes on from SJYA01001183.1 coordinate 831,222, forward strand.
GGCTCTAGGTTCTGCGGGCTTCAGTAGCTGCGCCATGCGCCCTCAGCAGTTGTGGCTCCTGGACTCCAGAGCACAGGCTCAACGGTTGTGGCTCACAGCCTGTGCCTGTGGAATCTTCCCCGACCAGGGATCAAACCCTTGTCCTCTGCATTGTCAGGCGGATTCTTAGCCATTGGAACACCAGGGAAGTCCTGAACCTGATGTCTTGAAGAGAGAGTGCTATAGAGTGGACCCTGTTCTAAGGAGCGGGCACTCCTGGAAGGGCTGTACCTCTGAGGGTGCAACAAGGCCAGTTGTGGGAGTGCTGGGGACAGGCTGGACCCAGGTACCAGGGTGGAGGGAGTCCTGTGGCGAGAGAGGGGATGCAGGATGTAAACAGAAGCAACTCTCTTCTGGTCCACCTCTCTCTCCCTAATAAGCCTGTGGCAAAGCAGACATTTAATCTGCAGGGTCCCAGCATCAGCTTTAAAAAGCACAGGGAGGTTTAGGGGCTGAGGAAAATACCATGTAATTGACATTGTATGGAAAATTGGGACCAAGAGTTTCCTTGGCACTGGGACAATATACAAGGGCCCCAATTACCCTGTAGTAGAAGGTTGTTTGCAGACCACAAGGGGAAGACACATTCGGCAAAAACTGATTTCAAATAAGATAATGCAGGTGAAATGGCTGAGAATTATAAAGTGCCTAGTAGATGCATAAGATTAGTGTGTTATTCAAGGAATCTGCTCAATGTTATATGGCAGCCTGGATGGGAGGGGAGTTTGGGAAGAGTGGCTGCATGTATACATATGGCTGTTGCCTTCATTATTCACCTGAAACTATCACCACACTGTTAATTGTCTAAACCCCAATATAAAATAAAAAATTTTTTAAAAGAGGAAAAACATCAGTGTCTTCTTGTGGGTGCAATAATTTCATTCTAAACTATAATAGGTATATTTAATAAAGTTTATAAAGTCTAAGATAATCACAAGATAAATTGTGAGAAATGTCGAGCAGTTTTAGAAACGGAAATAATCATGTTGTTGCTTTTCTTTAATTGAGCTAATTTTCTTTTACTTTGGAAATTAGATGAGTTGCAAGCTTTTGAAAGGGCACGCATTTGAATTAACTTTTCTGTAATAACTTACACAGAGTTTTGTGGATCCTTACAAAATTCTGAATCAAATTTTTTTTCAGTGATGTGCCTATATGTTATATACTGACTACATAAGGGCACTGAATTACTGTACTATAATTACATGACTGATTATATTAATGTGTGTCTCTGTAGTGCAATAGTTTTTACATTTATTCATTCATCAAGGATAACCATGACTAATGCAATTATAGCTTCATTTGAAACTCATTACTCCTGGTCATCAGTTAAGAGATAAGAATGAAATTATTTTGATAAGTTTATAAGCTAACAGGCTGGAGGCCAATCAGATTGCTTTATGCTTTTAAATTATTTTATGATGATGTTACTTATGGTAACATGTTAATTTGAAGCAAAGGTTTTGGGATTTGTGTTACACTTCAAAAGTTGAAAGTCATTTTTCATTTTAGTTCTCACGTATAGATACAGAAAAGTTACATTAAAACTATTTCATGAGTTTAATTAACACCATTATGGATACTGCAAATATTTGTAAACAGAGAGGAATACTCTACAAAAAGAAGAAAATAATACTGATGCTTTATGCAAAAAAAAATATAGTATAACTAAATATAGCAAAGAAGTAAGGGATCATTGGTAAGCAGAACATTAGGAAAAGATTTGGGAAAACATTGATTTGTTTGGAGAACCAGAATAGTTGTAACTGTGCCAGATGGCATACTTATGTTTCTAAGAGAAATAAACTCATCCTGAATAAAAAGTTGCAAGTGGTCAAAAGAATTAAAAAAAAAAAAAAGAAACCATCCAAGGACAAGGTAAGCTTGGTATAGACAAACATTCTCTAATACAGATGCTGCTGCTGCTGCTAAGTCACTTCAGTTGTGTTCAACTCTCTGTGACCCCATGGACTGCAGCCTGTCAGGCTCCTCTGTTCATGGGATTCTCCAGGCAAGAATACTGGAGTGGGTTGCCATTTCCTTCTCCAATTCAGATGCTATTGATTTGCAAAAGAGTGGAATCATTTTCAGTAAGAAACTAAAATCAACTAAAAACTAATCAGAAAGTTAAATAATTTTAATTGAAAACACATTGTGTGTCTGTATCATTGTATTCCTACCTGTAGAATGTAGTCACACCCACAGGTTTTCTAACTTATTAATACTTATTGAACCTCTATTTAATGTGTACGACTGTTACCAGTAGTGACATAAGGCAAAAAGACTGTAGAGGAGTTTGTAATCTGGCAATTTGGGTAAGAGAAGGGTCTACGCACTTTGAGAGCAAGGAATAAAGTGTCAAGTGCTGTGAGAACAATATAAACACAAAGTGTGGAAGGTGGATGGAAGAAAGGAGCATCCCCAGTGGGAAAGATGAGAAAAAGCTTAATGAATGAGAGAATATGTGACATGAACCATGAAGAATAAAAAGAACATCCACTGACTGATAATAGAGATACATAAAAAAAACACAAGCACTGTTGATCTTGTGCTCAGTTCAGCTCAGTTCAGTTCAGTCGCTCAGTCGTGTCCAAGTCTTTGCGACCCCATGAACTGCAGCACGCCAGGCCTCCCTGTCCATCACCAATTCCCGGAGTTCACTCAGACTCACATCCATCGAGTCAGTGATGCCATCCAGCCATCTCATCCTCTGTCGTCCCCTTCTCCTCCTGCCCCCAATCCCTCCCAGCATCAGAGTCTTTTCCAATGAGGCAACTCTTCGCAAGAAGTGGCCAAAGTATTGGAGTTTCAGCTTTAGCATCATTCCTTCCAAAGAAATCCCAGGGCTGATCTCCTTCAGAATGGACTGGTTGGATCTCCTTGCAGTCCAAGGGACTCTCAAGAGCCTTCTCCAACACCACAGTTCAAAAGCATCAATTCTTCGGCGCTTAGCTTTCTTCACGGTCCAACTCTCACATCCATACATGACCACTGGAAAAACCATAGCCTTGACCTTTGTTGGCAAAGTAATGTCTCTGCTTTTGAATATGCTGTCTAGGTTGGTCATATCTTTCCTTCCAAGGAGTAAGCATCTTTTAATTTCATGGCTGCAATCACCACCTGCAGTGATTTTGGAGCCCCCCAAAATAAAGTCAGCCACTGTTTCCACTGTTTCCCCATCTATTTCCCATGAAGTGATGGGATTGGATGCCATGATCTTAGTTTTCTGAATGTTGAACCTTAAGCCAACTTTTTCACTCTCCTCTTTCACTTGCTAGGCACTGTCTTAAACATTTTATATGTTATTATGTCATTTAATCCTCAAAACAACCACAGGAATAGTGCTCCTATTATTACTATTCCACCCATGAGGAAAAGGAAGCTTGAAGTGGTTAGTGGGTTCCAGGTCTCATGGTATGTGGGGATCCAGAATTTGGACTTGGATCCATGTAGCTCGATGGACTTGGATCCATATAGCCTTAAGAAGCATCACTACCAACAAAGCTGCTGTAGGTGAAGAANTTCAGCTTTAGCATCATTCCTTCCAAAGAAATCCCAGGGCTGATCTCCTTCAGAATGGACTGGTTGGATCTCCTTGCAGTCCAAGGGACTCTCAAGAGCCTTCTCCAACACCACAGTTCAAAAGCATCAATTCTTCGGCGCTTAGCTTTCTTCACGGTCCAACTCTCACATCCATACATGACCACTGGAAAAACCATAGCCTTGACCTTTGTTGGCAAAGTAATGTCTCTGCTTTTGAATATGCTGTCTAGGTTGGTCATATCTTTCCTTCCAAGGAGTAAGCATCTTTTAATTTCATGGCTGCAATCACCACCTGCAGTGATTTTGGAGCCCCCCAAAATAAAGTCAGCCACTGTTTCCACTGTTTCCCCATCTATTTCCCATGAAGTGATGGGATTGGATGCCATGATCTTAGTTTTCTGAATGTTGAACCTTAAGCCAACTTTTTCACTCTCCTCTTTCACTTGCTAGGCACTGTCTTAAACATTTTATATGTTATTATGTCATTTAATCCTCAAAACAACCACAGGAATAGTGCTCCTATTATTACTATTCCACCCATGAGGAAAAGGAAGCTTGAAGTGGTTAGTGGGTTCCAGGTCTCATGGTATGTGGGGATCCAGAATTTGGACTTGGATCCATGTAGCTCGATGGACTTGGATCCATATAGCCTTAAGAAGCATCACTACCAACAAAGCTGCTGTAGGTGATGGAATTCCACCAGAGCTATTTCAAATCCTGAAAGATGATGCTGTTGAAGTGCTACACTCAATATGCCAGTAAATTTGGAAAACTCAGCAGAGGCCACAGACTGGAACAGGTCAGTTTTCAGCCCAATCCCAAAGAAAGGCACTGACAAAGAATGTTTAAACTACTGCACAATTGCACTCATCTCACACACTAGCAAAGTAATGCTCAAAATTCTCCAAGCCAGGCTTCAACAGTATGTGAACTGTGAACTTCCAGATGTTCAGGCTGGATTTATAAAAGGCAGAGAACCAGAGATCAAATTGCCAACATCTGCTGGATCATCAAAAAAGCAAGAGAGTTCCAGAAAAAAATCTACTTCTGCTTCATTGACTATATTAAAGCCTTTCATTGTGGGGCTCACAACAACTGTGAAAAATTCTTCAAGAGATGGGAATACCAGAACACTTTACCTGCATCCTGAGAAATCTGTATGCAGTCAAGAAGCAACAGTTAGAACTGGACAAGGAGCAAAAGACTGGTTCCAAATTGGGAAAGGAGTATGTAAAGGGTGTATATTGTTACCCTGCTTATTTAACTTATATGTGGAGTATATCATGTGAAATGCTGGGCTGGATGAAGCACAAGCTGGAACCAAGATTGCTGGGAGATATATCAATAACCTCAGATATGCAAATTACACCACCCTTATGGCAGAAAGTGAAGAGAAACCTCTTGATAAAAGTGAAAGAGGAGAGTGAAAAAGCTGGCTTAAAACTCAACATTGAAGTATGGCAAAACCAATACAATATTGTAAAGTAATTAACTTCCAATTAAAATAAATAAATTTATATTAAAAAACAACAACAACAAAAAACAAAGTCAACATTCAGAAAACTAAGGTCATTGCATTCAGTCCCATCACTTCATGGCAAATAGATGGGGAAACAATGGAAACAGTGAAAGACTTTATTTTCTTGGGCTCTAAAATCACTGCAGATGGTGACTGCAGCCATGAAATTAAAGCTATCCTCCTTGGAAGAAAAGCTATCACCATCCTAGACAGCATATTAAAAAATAGAGACATTACTTTTCCAACAAAGGTCCATGTAGTCAAAGCCATGGTTTTTCCAGTAGTCATGTATGGATGTGAGAGTTGGACTGTGAAGAAAGCTGAGCGCCGAAGAATCGATGCTTTTGAACTGTGGTGTTGGAGAAGACTCTTGAGAGTCTCTTGGATGGCAAGGAGATCCAAATAGTCAATCCTAAAGAAAGTCAATCTTGAATATTCATTGGAAGGACTGATGCTGAAGCTGAAGCTGAAGCTCCTATACTTTGGCCACCTGACGTGAAGACCTGACTCACTGAAAAAGACCCTGATCCTGGGAAAGATTGAGGGCAAGAGGAGAAGGAGACGTCAGAGGATGAGATGGTTGGATAGCATCACTGACTTGATGGACAGGAGTTTGAGCAAGCTCTGGGGACTGGTGATGGACAGGAAAGCCTGGTGTGTTCAAGCCCATGGGGTTGCAGAAAGTCAAACACAACTGAGTGACTGAACTGAACTGAACCATGTTGCTTCAGAACTATGTTGTACTGCCTTGTAATGAAGAGTTGTCTGTGAAGGTAAAATCTGAAAAACCTACATTCCCATAACATTTGTGTTTTAGTAAAATGATGCTGAAAAATTTGACACTAATCATTAGAAATATAACAAAAATGATCATCATATTCATTTGAAAAGTAAATGCAAAATTGCGCACATGCTTCAGTTATAGCAANAAGAGTTGTCTGTGAAGGTAAAATCTGAAAAACCTACATTCCCATAACATTTGTGTTTTAGTAAAATGATGCTGAAAAATTTGACACTAATCATTAGAAATATAACAAAAATGATCATCATATTCATTTGAAAAGTAAATGCAAAATTGCGCACATGCTTCAGTTATAGCAATGAATGCCAACATATAGGAGACTCAGAAAATGCTTTTTGATGTATTAATAAATAATGTAGAAAATGTGCATTCAGTGGCAAGAGATCAGTATGTAAAATGATTCATTGTACAGGATTCTGGTCTTTCTTTTCCTCTTTCAAAGTCATCTTTAATCAGAATATTTTCAGCTCTTCTGGGTTTGAGTACAAACTAGCTAACCTATTTCCTTTTCATTAACAGAAGACAAATTTCTCAACCCTAAAAGACACATCATCAATCTGTGATATCAATAATCAGTGGAGAATTCTTTTTCAGGATGTTTGTTAACATACACATTTTTTTCTGAGTAGTTTTTTCATTTTTTCACCTTTTAATTTTTTTTCAGTAATGAGGGATATAAATCCCGATAAAATGATGCACAGATAATTTTGGCATGCATGATAGAGACCAGATGAGGCAGCAAGAGTTTGCATGCTGACTAATTTCTTTAATTTCCCTAAATTGAAGTCTTATTAATCATTCTCTAGTTTCATGGAATGGTACATTCTTCAAATAATGCCCATGATAAAAACAAGAGAAATGATAAATGAAAATAGTCAAAGTATTCAATAACATGTTGCTGATGTAGGATAATTTAAAAATAGAACTTAGCATATTGTGGGAATTCGCCTTTAGACTAAAATACATTTCGTTGCCTCAATAGAAACTATTTAAATACCATATATAAATCGCTTCATATTTGAAAGAATATGAAGTTGAAAGACTCAAAAACATCATTCACACACACATATATATATATACATGCATAGTTTTGCTGATGAAATTGATTAACTCAAGTCTGAGACATCATTTTTTATTTTTCATGGAAAAAAAGGGCATCTGGTAGCAGCATAAACTACATCTGAATCTGCTAAGTTGCCCTATTTATCATGAAGTGGTGAGGCTTGAGCAGAGCAAGAAAAGGATCTGCAGATTGTCCAAGCTGAAGCAGAAGAAAGTCTGCTCCTCAGCCTTCATGACTGAAAAGATCCAATGATTCCCTGAATGTCTGTGGGGAAAAAAGAGATGTTGTATGCAACCCCTTGCTGCCCCTAGGAGAAGACTCTTAGGGTTTTGGGGAGAAAAAGTCTGTTCCCTCTTTGAGAAATAGCTTCTTCTCCCAACTTACTACTAGTTCCAGGTAGACACGGAACCTGGCTTAGATGCACAAAGCGAACATGTAACCTTAACTATCTTTTTGACCCCAAACACCATAAAGCTGGGTCTCCATAGAAGCAGTCTACCAAGCCACAGAGGTACCTGTGAGGTGGGATTCGGAAAGTCACTGAAGGCACATGTACATACATTGTACTTTGGCACCTATTTCTGCTGCTCTAATCCCTTACCCTCAATCCAGCCCTCTTGTTGCTTGGGGAATTTCCTTTGATCAACTGACTGAAAAGACAAAAATTTAGGGGTAGACCATAGATGGTTTTGTACGACATACTGGTTTTAGCTAGAACTGGACAGCTGCATCTTTGCAATCTTTCTCTGAGGTGGCCCAGAACCCCAGAGAAGGAAAATCTTACCCGAAGGGAAAAATCAGAGTGCATCTGATTCCTTGCTTTGTTTGGAAGGAGAACAGGCCAGAGATACAAATCTAGAGGAATTAGTGAGTTGTGGCTAACAGCTTGCCACAAGTTCAGGAGGAAGATGAGAGAGAGGATGTGTCTGTGGGCCCTGTAATCAGCAGATCGGACCACTCATTCTCAGCCAGCCTCTCCTCACCAATTTGGAGCTGCTTCCTGGTCTCATGAACCAAGTGGCAGCAATGAAATGATTTCAGTAGCATGGGCTTCCCCTCACCCAAGCTGCTCTGATAAAGTCCAATATAGGTGTTCAATCTGATTGTACTGTTAAGATCATGTGAAGATCCTAAGAGAGACAGCGATTGATGGAATTCTGGGGAGACAGCCAGGTGTACACCGAGCCTTCAGCAAAATACCTTTTCCCAGAGGGACTAGCCAGTTACTCCAGGGCAGTAGATAACTTTGGATCCCTCCCTCATGAAGAAGCAGCAATTTATTAGCACCTCAATTGACTCATACTGTGTTTGGACTTGGCTTACTTCTCTTCTGCCAACCATACCATCCATAGTCTTTCCATGGACCAGTACTGGTCCAGTGCCTATTAGGAACTAGGCTTCACAGCAGGAGGTGAGTGGTGGGCAAATGAAAGAAGTTTCATCTGTATTTACAGTTGCTTTCCATTGCTGGCATTAACGCCTGAATGTAATGCACTTGAATCATCAGGAAAACATTTCCCTACCCCCAGTCCATGGAAAAAGTGTTTCCATGAAACCGATCCCTGGTGACAAAAAAAGTTGGGGACTGTTGCTTTACAACATTCATTATAATTAAAGAACTTCTTTTTTGTCAAGTGAAGTATAGCAATGGGATATGCCTATACTATTCATTGGTTTTATCCTGAATCCCCTCACCCTTCACCCACCAAATGCCCTTCAACATATGTATGGTGAAGGTTTCAAATATCCTTATGCTGTTATGCTTACAGATTTGCTATCCAAGTTCAGTTCAGTTCAACCTCTCAGTTGTGTCTGACTCTTTGCGAATCCATGGACTAGAGCATGCCAGGATTCCTTGTCCATCACCAGCTCCTAGAGCTTGCTCGAACTCATGTCCATCAAGCTGGTGATGCCATCCAACCATCTCATCCTCTGTTGTCCCCTTCTCCCACTGCCTTCAGTCTTTGCCAGCATCAGGGTCTTTTCCAGTGAGTCAGGTCTTCTCATCAGGTGGCCAAAGTATTGGAGCTTCAGCTTCAACATCAGTCCTTCCAATGAATATTCAGGACTGATTTCCTTTAGGATGGACTGGTTGGATCTCCTTGCAGTCTAAGGGTCTCTCAAGAATCATTTCCAACGTCACAGTTCAAAAGCATCAATTCTTTGACTCTCAGCTTTCTTTATGGTCCAACTCTCACATCCATACATGACTACTGGAAAAACCATAGCTTTGGCTACATAGACCTTTGTTGGCAAATTAATGTCTCTGCTTTTTAATATGCCATCTAGGTTGTTGATAGCTTTTCTTCCAAAGAGCAAACACCTTTTAATTTCATGGCTGCAGTCACCATCTGCAGTGATTTTGGAGCCCAAGAAAATAAAGTCTGTCACTGTTTCCATTGTTTCCCCATCTATTTACCATGATTATGTGACTGTATGCCATGATCTTAGTTTTCTGAATGTTGTGTTTTAAGTCATCTTTTTCACTCTCCTCTTTCACTTTCATCAAGAGGCTCTTTAATTTTTCTCTTTCTGCCATAAGGGTGGTGTCATCTGCATATCTGAGGTTATTGATATTTCTCCTTGAAATTTTGATTCCAGTTTGTACTTCATCCAGCCTGGAATTTTGCATGATGTACTCCATATAGAAGTTAAACAAGCAGGGTGACAATATACAACCTTGACGCACTCCTTTCCCAGTTTGGAACCAGTCCATTGTTCTATGTCCTGTTCTAACTGTTTCTCTTTGACCTGCATACATATTTCTCAGGAGGCAGGTGAGGTGTTCTGGTATTCCTATCTCTTTAGGAATTTTTTATAGTTTGTTGTAATCCACACAGTCAAAGGCTTTAGTGTAGTCAGTGAAGAAGTAAATTTTTTTCTGGAACTCTCTTGCATTTACGATGATCCGACGGATGTTGGCAATTTGATCTCTAGGTCCTCAGACTTTTCTAAATCCAACTTGAACATCTGGAAGTTCATGGTTCATGTACTCTTGAAGCCTGGCTTGGAGGGTTTTGAGCATTACTTTGCTAGCGTGTGAGATGAGTACAACTGTGTGGTAGTTTGAACATTCTTTGGCATTGTCTTTCTCTGGGATTGGAATGAAAACTGACCTGTTCCAATCCTGTGGCCACTGCTGAGTTTTCCAGATTTGCTGGCATGTTGAGTACAGCCCCTTAACAGCCTCATCTTTTAGGATTTGAAATAGCTCTGCTGGAATTCCATCACCTCCACTAGCTTTGTTCCTAGTGATGCTTCCTAAGGCCCACTTGACTTCACATTCCAGGATGTCTGACTCTAGGTGAGTAATCACACCATCTTGGTTATCTGGATCATGAAGATCTTTTTTTGTACAGTCCTGTGTATTCTTGCCACATCTTTTTAATATCTTGTGCTTCTGTTAGTTCCACGCCATTTCTGTCCTTTATTGTACCCATCTTTGCACGAAATGTTCCCCTGGTATCTGTAATTTTCTTGAAGAGACCTCTAGTCTTTCCCATTTTGTTGTTTTTCTCTTTTTATTTGCATGTATCACTGAGGAAGGCTTTCTTATCTCTCTTTGCTATTCTTTGGAACTCTGCAGTCAGATGGGTATATCTTTCCTTTTCCCTTTGCCGTTTACTTTTCTTTTCTCAGCTATTTGTAAGGCCTCCTCTGACAACCATTTTGCTTTTTTACATTTCTTTCTCTTTGGATGGTCTTGATCAGTGCCTCCTGTACAATGTCATGAACCTCCATCCATATTTTTTCAGACACTGTGTCTATCAGATCTAATCCCTTGAATCCATTTGTCCCTTCAACTGTCTAATTGTAAGGAATTTGGTATAGGTCATATCTAAATGGTCAAGTTGTTTCCTTTTGCAATGAGGAGCTCATGATCTGGGCCACAGTCAGCTCCCAGTCTTGTTTTTGCTGACTATATAGAGCTTCTTCATTTATGGTTGCAAAGAATATAATCAATCTGCTTTTGGTATGACCATCTGGTGATGTCCATCTGTAGAGTCTTCTGTTGGGTTGTTGGAAGAGGGTGTTTGCTATGACCAGTGCATTCTCTTGGCAAAACTCAGTTAGCCTTTGCCCTGCTTCATTTTGTACTCCAAGGTCAAATTTGCCTGTTTATCCAGGTATCGCTTGACTTCCTACTTTTGCATTCCAGTCTCTTAAAATGAAAAGGACATCTTTTTTGAGTGTTAGTTCTAGAAGGCCTTGTAGGCCTTCAAAGAATTGTTCAGCTTCACTTCTTCAACATTACTGTTTGGGGCATAGACTTGGATTACTGTGATCTTGAATGGTTTGCCTTGGAAATGAACAGAGATCATTCTATTGTTTTTGAGATTGCACCCAAGTACTGCATTTCTGATTCTTTTGTTGACTATGTAGACTGGTCCATTTCGTCTAATGTATTCTTGCCCATAGTAGTAGATATAATGGTCATCTGAGTTAAATTCACCCATTCCAGTCCATTTTAGTTCACTAATTCCTAAAATGTCGATGTTCACTCCTGCTATCTCCTGCTTGACCACTTCCAATTTGCCTTGGTTCATGGACTTAACATTCCAGATTCCTATGCAGTATTGTTCTTTACAGTATCAGACTTTTCATTTCTATCACCAGTCACATCCACAACTGGGGGTTGATATTGCTTTGGCTCTGTCTCTTCATTNCTGCTATCTCCTGCTTGACCACTTCCAATTTGCCTTGGTTCATGGACTTAACATTCCAGATTCCTATGCAGTATTGTTCTTTACAGTATCAGACTTTTCATTTCTATCACCAGTCACATCCACAACTGGGGGTTGATATTGCTTTGGCTCTGTCTCTTCATTCTTTCTGGAGTTATTTCTCTATTCTTCTCCAGTAGCATATTGGGCACCTACTGACCTGGGGAGTTCATCTTTCAGTGTCATATCTTTTTACTTTTCCAAACTGTTCATGGGATTCTCAAGGAAAGACTACTGCAGTGGTTTGCCATTCCCTTCTCTAGTGGACCACATTTTGTCAGAACTTTCCACCATGANAGGTCTAAAATTCCAGCATTAGCTGAGTCAGTGTTTATTATTATTTTAAGGATTGTTTTAGTGTGGTATTCAACATGAGAATATTATATAAACCAGCATCAAGTGATTTTTGCTGACATTTATGAATGAGGTTAGTACTTTAATCAAATAAGGATATTAAGAGCTGGACTTAAAATCCCATTTAGATTCTGATTTTGTTTAGTATAATTTTTCAGGCCAAATAACTTCATGTATTTTTAAGGATTCTAAATCAACAATCAGATATTAAAGTCGGAAACTTTTTCAAATGCCTTGTCAAAGCTCTTTAAGATTATTTATGGAAATATTTAGTAATGTCATTTCAGGACTTTGGTAAATTTTGGATTGCTTTGATTACACTTAAAAAAGACTTAGTGTCAAAACATAACTCACTAAACATTTAAGCAAAAGCATACTTTGAGTAAGAGAGAGAACTTATATTACAATAGCTGAAAATTTTTTATGAGACGTCTTCTATAAAAACACATAGATCATTCGAGGGCAACGTCAGCAAGATAAAGACATACTATTAATATAAACACTTAAACGTTCTGATCTAAACGGTGTACACTCAGGATAAAATTAGAGTTGAAAGTTAAACAAAATATAGCAAGTAACTTAAAAATATGTCACCTAGAGGTTAACATAAGCTATTCTGAAATGAACCTATGAAATGCACAGAATGTGTAGAGCTAAAAGTGAATGTTGCAGGCATTAAAAAATGTTGTTTTGCTCCACTCAAGGGGGAAAAAAATACAGTTCAGGATAGTCTTTTCCATAATAGGAAATAAAGCTTTAAGGGCAAAAGTGTGGTGACGCTGATGGAGAAAACTTAGCACCTGTACCTTTTAATCTTCTGAGTTAACAATATATAACCCAGCAAAAATACTGCTTGAGCTTTGTCACTGACCAAATCAGGACAATTTTCCTGGCATGGAAAGCATGGTAATGAATGCTAAACACCTCAGCCCTCCCAGTACTGGGAGCCAGGAGCTCTTGACTCAAGTCCCAGTGCTGCCAGTAACCATGTGAGTTTGGGTTAATAGTCACCTTCCTGAGCCTTAGCTTCCTTATACACGAGGCAGGGATGATGACTGCGCCCTGACACCCTGAATTCTGAGAATCAAATAAAAACTCTGGCACACACTGGTGAAACAAATAAATGAATGACGATACATNACTCAAGTCCCGGTGCTGCCAGTAACCATGTGAGTTTGGGTTAATAGTCACCTTCCTGAGCCTTAGCTTCCTTATACACGAGGCAGGGATGATGACTGCGCCCTGACACCCTGAATTCTGAGAATCAAATAAAAACTCTGGCACACACTGGTGAAACAAATAAATGAATGACGATACATAAAGGCATTTTGTACACTGTTGTCTGTTCCTAAGTCATGTCTGACTCTTTGTGACCCCATGGACTGTAGCCCACCAGGCTGCTCTATCCATGGGACTTTTCAGGCAAGAATACTGGAATGGGTTGCCATTTCCTCCTCCAGGGAATCTTCACCATCCAGGGAACAAAGCAGCATCTCCTCCATTGCAGGCAGATTCTTTACTGCTGAGCCACCAGTGAAACTCTTGGTAAAATAAAGACTTAATAATACCCATATTTCCCATCTTATCACTGTTGAATATAAGGGCATTTGAGGAAAGTAAGAACCACACATGGCTTTTGGAAGCATGGGGCTAGAATCCATCCAGGTTCAGAGGTTTGGTAACCTGGGAGTTCCAGACAATTCCAAAACAGAGACACATGGATGGGAGATAAGATTTGGGGGTTGTCCAGCATACAGGTTGAGTAAATCATGCTGGAGGTGGGAGGGGAAGGCAAGGAGCAGGACTCTAGGGGAATTTGAACACTGATATTTACCTCCTGTTTCCAGCAGACAGAGTGTAAAGTACTGCTTGCTGAATTATTAAAGTAATTCTTGCTGAATTATTCTGAAGAAATAAATCAGCCTCTTTCCTTGGAGAGGAGGTAGTTTAGGAGTTCAATAAAATTAGATGCAGGCATGGTAGAGTTAAGGGGGACCCATTTTTTTTGGCCTCTCTCCCCAGTGGAATAATCTCACTGTCTTGCCTTTCAGTTCAAGAACAAATGAGCCCTTCGGTGAGAGAAACCCCCCAAGCCACAAGAGTGGAAAAAGGGAATCAGAGTTCCTCTCTCTGGGATACTCAGTGGAATAGGTCTAGAGGCTGAAGAAGGGATTTAATAAAGATTTCAAATTTATCCTACTGATGTAAGGCTTTGATAGTATCAGAAAATATTCTAATGTGCAATAATCATGCCCTCTTTATTTTATGTGTTTCCTCCTTTAATTTTTAAAATTTATCTATTTATTAAGTATAGCTGATCTACAGAAAATTTCAGGTGTACAGCAAAGTGATTTGGTTTGGTAAAGAATCTGTCTGCAATGCTGGAGGTCCAGGTTTGTTCCCTGGGTTAGGAAGATCTCCTGGAGAAGAGAATGGCACCGAACCCCAGTATTCTTGCCTGTATCACAAAAAGTTGGACAGGATTGAGTTTCTGAGCATGCAATATATATATATATTTTTTCCCCAGAATCTTTTCCATTATAGGTTATTACAAAATGTCAAACAGGGACTTCCCCAGTGGTTAAGACTCTAAGCTTCCAATGCAGAGGGTGCAGGTTTGATCCCTGGTCAGAGAGCTATGATCCCACATGCTTAGTGGCCAGAAAACCAAAAGGTAAGACATAAGCAATATTGTAACAAATTCAGTAAAGACTTAAAAAAAAAAGTCCACAAAAAAAATCTTAAAAAAAATGATATCAAGCACAGTTTCCTGTGCTATACAGAAAATCCTTGTTGTCTACTCATTTTACATATGATAATATGTAATTGTAAATTTCACATTTGTAATTGAGCCCCCCACCCCCACCTGATGTGAAGAGCTGACTCATTTGAAAAGACTCTGATGCTGGGAAAATTGAAGGCAGGAGGAGAAGGAGAAGACAGAGAATGAGATATTTGGATGGCATCACCGACTCAATGGATATGAGTTTGGATAAACTGCAGGAGTTGGTGATGGACAGGGAGGCTTGGTGTGCTGCGGTCCATGAGGTGGCAAAGAGTCGGACATGACTGAGTGACAGAACTGAACTGAACTGAACCCCCAACCAACCCCTGGCTCCCTTGGGGCTTGTCTGGTGGCTTGGATGGTAAAGTATCTGCCTGCAATGCTGGAGACTCAGGTTTGATCTCTGGGTTGGGAAGATCCCCTGGAGAAAGGAATGGTTACCCACTTCAGTATTCTTACCTGGAGAATTCCATAGACAGAGGAACATAGATGGCACACTATTGTCCATGGGGTAGCAAAGAGTTGGACACGACTGAAAGATTTTCACATACACACACCTCCTCTCTTGGTAACTATAAATTATTTTCTATGTTTGCGTGTCTGTCTCTGTTTTGTAAATAAGTTCATTTGTACTATCTTTCAGGTTCTACATCAGTATCAGTTCAGTCACTCAGTCATGTTTAACTCTTTGTGACACCATGGACTGCAGCGCATCAAGCTTTCCTGTCCATCACCTACTTCTGGACTTTCTCAAACTCATGTCCTTCAAGTCTGTGACGCCATTCAACCATCTCATGCTCTGTCATCCCCTTCTCCTCCTGCCTTCAATCTTGCCCAGCATCAGGGTCTTTTCCAATGAGTCAGATCTTCATATCAGATGGCCAAAGTATGGAGCTTCAGCTTCAGCATCAGTCCCTCCAATGAATATTCAGGACTGATTTCTTTTAGGATGGACTGGTTGGATCTCCTTGCAGTCCAAGGGACTCTCAAGAGTCATCCAACACCACAGTTCAAAAGCATCAGTTCTTCGGTGCTCAGCTGTCTTTATGGTCCAACTCTCACATCCATACATGACTACTGGAAAAATAGCTTTGACTACATGGACCTTTTTTGGCAAAGTAATTTCTCTGTTTTTTAATATGCTGTCTAGGATGGTGATAGCTTTTCTTCCAAGGAGCAAGCATCTTTTAATGTCATGGCTGCAGCCACCACCTGCAGTGATTTTGGAGCCCAAGAAAATAAAGTCTCCCACTGTTTCCATTGTTTCCCCATCTATTTGCCATAAAGTGATGGGACCAGATGCCATGGTCTTTGCTTTTGGAATGTTGAGTTTTAAGTCAACTTTTTCACTCTCCTCTTTCACTTTCTTCAAGAAGCTGTTTAGTTCCTTTTCAATTTCTGCCATAAGGGTGGTGTCATCTGCATATCTGAGGTTATTGATATCTCTCTCTGCAATCTTGATTCCAGCTTGTGCTTCATCCGGGAATTTCACATGATATACTCTGCATAGAAGTTAAATAAGCAGGGTAACAACATACAGCCTTGATGTACTCCTTTCCCAATTTGGAACCAGTCCATTGTTCCATGACCTGTTCTAACTGTTGCTTCTTGACCTGTATACAGATTTCTTAGGAGCCAGGTAAAGTGTTCTGATATTCCCATCTCTTGAAGAATTTTCCACGGCTTGTTGTGATCTACACAGTCAAAGGCTTTAATGTAGTCAATGAAGAAGAAGTAGATGTTTTTCTGGAACTCTCTTGCTTTTTATGATTATCCGATGGATTGGCGATTTGATCTCTGGTTCCTCAGACTTTTCTAAATCCAGCTTGAGCATCTGGAAGTTCATGGTTCACGTACTCTTGAAGCCTGGCTTGGAGAATTTGGGGCATTACTTTGCTAGCGTATTCAGTTCAGATCAGTTCAGTCGCTCAGTCATGTCCGACTCTTTGCAACCCCATGAATCGCAGTGTGCCAGGCCTCCCTGTCCATCACGAACTTTCTGAATTCACCCAAACTCTTGTGCATCGAGTCGGTGATGCCATCCAGCCATCTCATCCTCTGTCGTCCCCTTCTCCTGCCCCCAATCTCTCCCAGCATCAGGGTCTTTTCCAATGAGTCAACTCTTCACATGAGGTGGCCAAAGTACTGGAGTTTCAGCCTCAGCATCAGTCCTTCCAAAGAACATCCAGGACTGGTCTCCTCCAGGCTGGATTTCCTTGCAGTCCAAGGGACTCTCAAGAGCCTTCTCCAGCACCACAGTTCAAAAGCATCAATTCTTCAGCGCTCAGTATTCTTCACAGTCCAACTCTCACATCCATACATGACTACTGGAAAATCCATAGTCTTGATTAGACAGACCTTTGTTGGCAAAGTAATGTCTCTGCTTTTGAATATGCTGTCTAGGTTGGTCATAACTTTCCTTCCAAGAAATGAGCATCTTTTAATTTCATGGCTGCAATCACCATCTGCAATGACTTTGGAGCCCCCCAAAATAAAGTCTGACACTGTTTCCACTGTTTCTCCATCTATTTGTCATGCAGTGATGGGACCAGATGCCATGATCTTAGTTTTCTGAATATGAGTTTTAAGCTAACTTTTTCACTCTCCTCTTTCACTTTCATCAAGAGGCTTTTTAGTTCCTCTTCACTTTCTGCCATAAAGGTGGTGTCATCTACATATTTGAGGTTATTGATATTTCTCCTGGCCAGCATGTGAGATGAGTGCAATTGTGCAGTAGTTTGAGCATTCTTTGGCATTGCCTTTCTCTGGGATTGGAATGAAAACTGACCTGTTCCAATCCTGTGGCCACTGCTGAATTTTCCAAATTTGTTGGCANTGAGATGAGTGCAATTGTGCGGTAGTTTGAGCATTCTTTGGCATTGCCTTTCTCTGGGATTGGAATGAAAACTGACCTGTTCCAATCCTGTGGCCACTGCTGAATTTTCCAAATTTGTTGGCATGTTGAGTGCAGCACTTTAACAGCCTCATCTTTTAGGATTTGAAATAGCTCTGCTGGAATTCCATCACCTCCACTCGCTTTGTTCCTAGTGATGCTTCCTAAGGCCCACTTGACTTCACATTCCAGGATGTCTGGCTCTAGGTGAGTAATCACACCATTTTGGTTATCTGGGTCAGGAAGATCTTTTTTTGTACAGTCCAGTGTATTCTTGCCACATCTTCTTAATATCTTGTGCTTCTGTTAGTTCCACGCCATTTCTGTCCTTTATTGTACCCATCTTTGCATGAAATGTTTCCCTGGTATCTGTAATATTCTTGAAGAGATCTCTAGTCTTTCCCATTCTGTTGTTTTTCTCTTTTTATTTGCATTTATCACTGAGGAAAGCTTCTTATCTCTCCTTGCTATTCTTTGGAACTCTGCAGTCAGATGGGTATATCTTTCCTTTTCTCCTTTGCTTTTCACTTCTATTCTTTTCTCAGCTATTTGTAAGGCCTCCTCTGACAACCATTTTGCCTTTTTACATTTCTTTCTCTTTGGATGGTCTTGATCAGTGCATCCTGTACAATGTCATGAACCTCCATCCATATTTTTTCAGATACTGTGTCTATCAGATCTAATCCCTTGAATCCATTTGTCCCTTCCACTGTATAATTGTAAAGTGTTTGATATAAGTCATACTTGAATGGTCAAGTTGTTTCCCTTACTTTCTTCAATTTAAGTCTGAATTTTGCAATGAGGAGTTCATGATCTGGGCCACAGTCAGCTCCCAGTCTTGTTTTTCCTGACTGTATAGAATGTCTCCATGTTTGGCTGCAAAGAAAATAATCAATCTTATTTCAGTATTGACCATCTGGTGATGTCCATCTGTAGAGTCTTCTGTTGTGTTGTTGGAAGAGGGTGTTTGCTATACCAGTGCGTTCTTTTGGCAAAACTCAGTTAATCTTTGCCCTACTTCATTTTGTACTCCAAGGCCAAATTTGCCTGTTTACCCAGGTATCTCTTGATTTCCTACTTTTACATTGCAGTCCCCTTCCAGATGATCAAGCTAGTTTTAGAAAAGGCAGAGGAACCAGAGATTAAACTGCCAGCATCAGCTGTATCATCAAAAAAGTAAGAGAGTTCCAGAAAAACATCTATTTCTGCTTTATTAACTATGCGAAAGCCTTTGAATATGTGGATCACAATAAATTGTGGAAAATTCTGAAAGAGATGGGAATACCAGACCACCTGACCTGCCTCTTGAGAAACCTATATTCAGGTCAGGAAGCAACAGTTAGAACTGGACATGGAACAACAGATTGGTTCCAAATAGGAAAAGGAGTACATCAAGGCTGTATATNCCTATGGACAGCAGCCCACCAGGCTCCTCTGTCCACAGGATTCTCTAGGCAAGAATACTGGAGTGGGATTTCCATTTCCTTCTCTTTCATGTCATCATAAAACCATTCAGTTTCAGCTTCTTTGGCATTACTGGTTGGAGCATAGACTTGGATTACCGTGAAGGGTTTGATTCTAAATGGTAATTTGCCCCTCCTAAAGTCTTGTTGTGGCTTCTCCTTTGCTCTTGGACATGGGGTATGGTTTTTGTTCCAATCCAACATTCTGCTGTTGATGATTGTTCAGCAGCAACTTTCAATTTTGGAGTTCTCACATCCTTCTACTCTGCCATCTTTACTCACCATATATTGTCCAAGTTCTACAAATAAGTGATATAATATCTGTCTTTTTCTGTCTGACTTTTTAGCACTTTCCCCTTTAAAGCTGAAAGGAGCAGGCAGGTAAGCCAGATGCCAGAGAGTGTTTCTGTCCATCTGCAGGCACACATTCAGAGTCTAGCAGGGAAACAAAGCACCCCTTTAGGTTTCAGCTAAGTCTTCCAGCCCCCACAGACCTGATGGGTCATGGACCTTGGGAATTCGTTCCTCTTTTCCTGGGTTCAGATTCCCAACACACCGGAGGCCTCTCCAGACCCTTGTGGTAACCTCTCATGTACTCTCTCGGGAAACCTCTTCACTTTGGACTCTCCCTCTCATCATCATTTTTTTCATTACAGAGATGTAGGCTCTTTAACTCTTTTTGTTCCCTCATATGTCCTTTCTGGATCCTATGGTATTTTCTTGGCTGACTTCAAATTTTGGTTTTGGCCAATTTTTTCTTTTTCTTTTTTTGGTATCACTACCAGGAGAACAGGTGTGAGGCAGAAGACCAAATGACCCAGATGCCCCTACTCTGATGGGCTCTTGGCAGCTGAGATTTTCAGATTTTTTTTCTTTTTGGATATGGACCATTTAAAATTTTTTTATTGAATTTGCTACAGTATTGTTTCTGCTTTGTTTTGTTTTGGCTTCAAGGCCTGTGGGAGTCTTAGTTCCCTGACCAGGGCTTGAATTTGCACCTCTTGCATTGGAAGGTGAAATTTTAACCACTGGACAGTGAGAGAAGTCCTGATTTTCAGTTTTAAACCCAAGAAAGCTCAAGGCAAACCTCGACCAGTTGGTTACCATAAGAGCTAGGAGCCAGGAGCCAGGCAAAGAGGAAATGCAGTGTTCCAAACTCAGCCTGGAATATTTATATAAAAACCAACCCTTTTACGCTAAAAAGCTTAACCTTCTCTTAGCATATTTCCTAGGACCTTCAAAGAAACTCTGTCTCTTTGTTTGCCTTGAAAAATATGTGTCTTAAAACCCTGTAATAAATCCATCTCAGCTTAAACCGGCTCGAGCAGATTTGATAATCACAACCGCATCCTCCCTGACAGTGCCACATGGTGTGTTTACACTGAAGAAACACATCACTCTACCCAAGCTAAGGATCACTTTTAGAGAACTTTTCTCTGAGGGATTTCTAGATTTTGGGGGTAGGGCCACAATTTCCCTTCTTCTTTATGCAGAGACATCCTAAACCCCCTTTGGAGAATCACCCCTTCCCCCACTCTTTGTCTGGGTAGGGCTGGGGAGAGAGGACTGTGGTTTTCCAGCCACAGTGATGATCCAGGGGTTGATGTGTGACCCAACTCTGCTAATGAGGATTAACTCTTAAAAACTGGCTTGAGCCACTAAGATGCTTGTTTGTCCTCTGTATCCAATCTTTGTTGTTGTTTAGGCACTAAGTTGTGTGCAACTCTGCCANGAGAGAGGACTGTGGTTTTCCAGCCACAGTGATGATCCAGGGGTTGATGTGTGACCCAACTCTGCTAATGAGGATTAACTCTTAAAAACTGGCTTGAGCCACTAAGATGCTTGTTTGTCCTCTGTATCCAATCTTTGTTGTTGTTTAGGCACTAAGTTGTGTGCAACTCTGCCACCCCATGGACTGTAGCCCACCAGGCTCCTCTGTCCATGGGATTTCCCTGGCAAGAATACTGGAGTGGGTTGCCATTTCCTCCTCCAGGAGATCTTCCTGCCCCAGGGATTGAACCTGAGTCTCCTGCATTAGCAGGCAAAGAATCTGACTGTAGGGACCACTTAAGACTTGCCAGTGGATACAAATCTTACTTGAGAAAGAAACCAGAAGGCAGAGTTTTAGGGCAAAGATAAGGACTGCAGGCAGGCTTCTCATGTTCTTGGAATCTGCTTATGCCTGAAATGACTTTGTAACTACCATTGTGACAATGCTTTCTAGTTTGCTCCAAAGGGTTGGAGTTATCTTCATGTCACTAGGTACCTAGAGAATACTGAATAACTCAACATGATACAATAAAATATAAACAGATAAATTCGGGGGCATTATCACCATGAAATGATTCACTTCATTAAATACTTAGCTGGAACTGATTGTATAATTCAATTTAAAAATATTTCATGGGCGTATAAACGTGTGTTCCAACACACGCATGGTGTTTAAGGTGAAGGAAATTTGATAGATGGCTTTCTTTTATCCTGATGCTATTACTTAACTAGCATAGTGCCTTGAGAGTTACCTAACTTCTCTGCGAGGCATTTGCCTCATCTGATAAATGTAGGTAATAATAGTAACTAACTCTTATAGCAATTGTGTGTAGGTGATGAAGCAGCTAGAACAGTGGTCTGGCATCTCAATGAGAGTTGGCTCATTGATAAGAAATAACTGTTCATCCATTCCTTTTTTTCTGTCACATTTATAATTAATTTAATATAATAGTTTTTAGGTGGTTTGGATAAGAACACACAGCATCACAAATATGTAAGCCAATATATAAAACAGTTAAGCATAAAAAAGGTAGAAGCCATAATGTAAATAATAAATAGGCAGAGGAGAAAGACTAAAGAATTACAGGAGGCAAACAGAAAGTATTTTTATATGTCCTGGTGATGGCCAATTTTTGGTTCTTGAAAAATTTTCCATAAAAGATAAATATGCATCACAGAGATTTTTCAGAGAGTCAATTTTAAAAAGTCTTTGTTAAAGTAAATACCACTGTTTGATAATAATAAATAGTCACATAATAATGGTCTCATAAACAGCACAAGATTTCACTGACTTGGTTTCTAAAAGGAAACAAAAGGCTAGAATTGGGTCATATCTCCAATGTGAAATATAGGGTATTTCAATTAAGATTCAAGTTGACTTTTTAAAGTGTTGTTCAAGACAAATGCTACCCAGTGTCAATTGCTTCCAGCTGCCGAATGAGTTTGTAAAGTTATAGGGCATTACAACAGCACTGGCTGCAACACATCTTAATTTCACTCTTAAAATGCAGAAGATAAATCACAAAGTGCATAAAAGTGTATCACAAGCATAATATGTGATAAATAAAGAATAACAACAATAATTAATGTCTTTAGTCTCCTCTTCTCCCCCCTTCTTCTAGGAATATCCATGAAACAAAAGCTAAAATGTGTATGTAAACTTTTAGGTGCAAATTACTGATTACCTCCAATGCTAATTTTATCTTACACTTTTCCATTTTTTTAAGTAGATAATTTTGCATATATTTAGTATGTGTTGACTGCTTTTTTTTTTTTTTTCCCTTACAGGTCATTTTTCTTGGAGAAAGAATGGGGACATTGTTGTATTTCAAACCAGGAATATTGTGTCAGTTTAATTCATACTATTCTTATTTTAGTGGAATCTCATTGAATCTTGTGCATATGGATGAGAAAAAAAAACCCAGTAAACTGTTCAATGATCAAACATTACTCTTACTGACTCATTCTGCAAATTCTTTGAGTCAAAATGAAAACTAAATGGCATTTGGAAACAAGTGAACACATAGGAAAGTATCTTTCAGAATCCGGTGGTCTAAGATTGGATTGGAAAGAAAGAAGGTTCCTTGCTGGCCAGGCGCTTATTCCCCATTTTTCATTTCTGTTTGTAATTCCTGTCATCTTTGTTTCTTATGCTTTGGCTAAAAAGGGAGAGTCATATTTATTGGAACTGGGTTTCAATAAACATTATGCATTATGGTGAACCAAAGAGTGATTTATTGATAATTTGTCACTTATATTTATGAAAATGTAGACCCCAGAGCTGTAGAGCTGGTAAATCATATTCTACAGCTTGAACGTGTTGGTTCCCCCACACCCCCACACCCCTCATTTATTGCCAAAAGCACACCGTCCATGATGACTGCCTTATCCAACCCGAGTCCTGGTCATCACATCCTTACTTACACAAAACAAGAAGAACAACTGTGAGAGCTTTCCTTTTTTGCTACAATGTGTTTTCAATTTAATTCTTGAGTTGCAGAAATAATAAATTGATAAAAATGTAATTAGATGTGAGATTACAATTTAATGAGGCCAGAGAAGGGGCAGGAATGTGAATGGAATTGTAGATCTCATGGATTTTTCTTTGCTTTTTTTTTTTTTTTTTTTAGTTTGTTTATTATGTTACAGCTGTAAAGAACTTTCACACAGTTTCCAGATGCAAGCAGCTGTTAGTCCTTCAGGGAAGGAAACACAGGTTCAGAGTTCACTTGGATGCACTTGTTCTGGACTAGTGATGTTTAAGATGACACTTGGCGGGGTTGCAGCCTCCAGCCGGACATGAGGTTGTCCGGAATGGCGTTGCCCCTCTCATCTGGCACCCCCCGCCCAGCTACATCTTCCTAATATGTTTATCTCTAGTGGTGATGTCAGTAGAACTCAGCAAATCTAATATTCATGCTCAAAGGGATTTGCTAGTGTCCTTTCTTTATAATAGGTCCTATATCACTCTTGCAGCTGCTTCCTCCAGATATGTGGACAGCTTTTGTGTTTCGTGTTCCCTCAGGCAGGACTTGGGCAAGGATAGCCCCTACCTATCTGAATGCAACCTATTTTTCTGAGTTTGCTTTGTTTTGTTTTTTGTTTTTCATTCACGAAAATCTAATTCCACTGGTTTATTTTTCCCACAGATGTGACTATAACCATTTCTTTTTCCATTTGGCCAGCTCTTTTCTACATAAAATATTTTCATCAGGAAAATAACATCATTTTCTTTTTCTGAGGAATCATTGAGAGAAAGATTTCCAAACACAATTTAGGCAGAAAAATATTTCTTAAGTATAACACTCTAGGTCTAAGGAATTAAACTCATGAAACTGTATATCAGTCAGTCAGTTCAGTCGCTCAGTCGTCTCTGACTCTTTGCCACCCCATGAATCGCAGCACGCCAGGCCTCCCTGTCCATCACCAACTCCCGGAGTTCACTCAAACTCATGTCCTTCAAGTCGGTGATGCCATCCAGCCATCTCATCTTCTGTCGTCCCCTTCTCCTCCTGCCCCTAATCCCTCCCAGCATCAGAGTCTTTTCCAATGAGTCAACTCTTTGCATGAGGTGGCCAAAGTACTGGAGTTTCGGCTTTAGCATCAGTCCTTCCAATAAATACCCAGACTGATCTCCTTCAGAATGGACTGGTTGGATCTTCTTGCAGTTCAAGGGACTCTCAAGAGTCTTCTCCAACACCACAATTCAAAAGCATCAATTCTTCGGCACTCAGCTTTCTTTATAGTCCAACTCTCACATCCATATATGACCACTGGAAAAACCATAGCCTTGACTAGACGGACCTTTGTTGGTAAAGTAATGTCTCTGCTTTTGAATATACTATCTAGGTAGGTCATAAATTTGCTTCCAAGGAGTAAGCATCTTTTAATTTCATGGCTGCAGTCACCATCTGCAGTGATTTTGGAGCCCCCCAAATAGTCTGACACTGTTTCCCCATCTATTTCCCATGAAATGAAGGGACCAGATGCCATGATCTTTGTTTTCTGAATGTTGAGCTTTAAGCCAACTTTTTCACTCTCCTCTTTCACTTTCATCAAGAGGCTCTT